>JAOEGS010012653.1:0-68911 GCA_025447755.1 Corythornis vintsioides | reverse complement strand
CACCCCCCTCCCCCCCCCCCCCCCCCCCCGCCCCCGCCCCCGGGGGGGGGGGGGGGGGGGGGGGGGGGGGCGGGGTCCTGCCCCCCGCCGCCCACCGGCGCGCCGAAAGTTTGCGAGCGCACCCGGGGAGGGACGGAGAAGTTGTTGCATCTGCCGCAAGTGGAAGGGAGACCCCGCGTTCGTTACGTCGAGATTCAGCGGCTCACCGGGGATGGAGGGGCACCCGCCACCCGCCAGCTAGGGATACGGCGTGGAGAAGCCGGCGGGCAGACACAGCGGGGACGGCGCCGCGGCACGAAAACAGCCCACGGGCTGGGGCAGGACCGGCCGCCGGCTGTCCATGGGGACGCGCACCGCGCGGGGAACCGCGACCGCGGGACTCTCACCTCGATCTCGAAGTCGGGCAGACGAAAGGCGGTGCGGAATAAGGAGCAGAAGTGCGCGATGGCCGGGACTTCCCACCAGGAGCGGAGCTCGTCCAACGCCACCGCCGCCTCGGGGCCGCCGGTGCCGGCCACGCCGCCGCCACCGCCGCAGCCGCCGTCCTCCTCCGGGCACATCTCCCCCGGCTGCCTGCCCGCCCGCTCGCTGCCTCACTCCGCGGGCGGCTGCGTGCCGCCGCCGCTCGGCGCTCCGGCTCCGCCCGCCCCCCGGCGCCACGCCGCTCAACGGCCGCCCCCCGGCGGCCCCGCGCTGCCCCCTCGCTGCCGCCCGCGCATGGGGCGGCTCAGCGCCGGCGCGGGGGCGCTAGGGCCGGCGGGGGCGCTGCTGCTGCTGCTGCTGCCCCTGCCGCGAGCGACCACCGCTGCGCGGGCCCATCCTCCTCCGCCTCCCCGCGCCGCCGCCCGCACCCTGCAGTGCAACCGCCGAGCCACCGGGAACAGATGGGGCCGGGGCGGACGGAGGGGGGGGGGGGGGGGGGGGGGAGCGGGGGGGGGAAACGGACGGACACACGCGGACCCGGGAGGGCCGGGGCGGGGCTCCGCGCAGGGCTCGGGGCGAATGGAGGGGCGAGATGAGGCAGGACGGGCCCGGCGGGGCGGGGCGCAGGGAGTGGACAAAAGGCGTGAGGGCGGGGCGGGGGGCGGGGGCGGCGCGGGGGGGGCGGGGCGGGGGGGGGGAAGAAGGGGGGGGGGGGGGGGGGGGGGGGGGGGGGGCCGCGCGGCCTTGCACGAGGAGGGGGCGGAGCCGCGCGCTCATCACAACAACAGGGCCCCTCGCGCCCGCCCGGCTCCGCCCACCGGGGCGGGACCAGCGCGGGGAGGGGGCGGGGCCGGGCGGGTTTGCGGCAGCTCGTGTACCCCGGCGCGCGACCGTTCCCCTGCGCCCTCCCTCAACGGGCACCCCCCGCTCCCCTCGGGGCGAAGTGCCCGATGCTGAGCCCCTTGCAGCGGCCTCGGAGAGTGTCTCCGTCGACCTGGGAGCCTCTGTCTCCCCGCCCCCCCCCGCCCCGTGCCGGCTGGTGACCCGATCGAGCACTTCTTTTCCTGAGGCTGCCATCAGTAGCTACACACCGCCCTCCGCCCCCGAGGCCGTTGAGCTGCGGGCAGAGCTTCAGTAGAACACCCTGCAACGGTGTCTGCGCGTGTCACCGCCGCGCCGCTCCGCAGCCGCTGTTTGCCCCGGCACTCCAGCCTCAGAACGGTGGTGAAGCGTCGCTGTGCACATCTGCACCCGTTCAGGGGCTTGTCTCCCGGGAGCCAGGGACTGACTTCCTCCCGCTCCTTCCTACCTGCATCTGGATTGGGCCGTTGTTATACCGGCCCCACTTGTCCTAGCCTTTTCTTTATTTGGTTAACTTTCTCTTATTTAACCTCTCCCCTTTACACCTTACATTCCCTTGTCACTTCCCGTGCCATCCCCAAGCAGCCAGGGCTGATGGGCAGCTGGCGGGAACGCGTGGACTCGCCGCAGGACAGCAGAGCACAGACGCTAGAGCTCAAACTAGGCTGGGGGCGATTAGTCCAGAATTGACTGGGCTAGTCCCCCAGCCCGGTGATCGCCAGTGGGGGTGCAAGGAAGCAGTTAAATGACTGAGATGGTGCGGGAGGAGGACCTCCCCTTACAGGAGCAGCCTGAAGATGGGCTGGAGCAGGCTAAGGGAAAACCACAATGCAGATGTCCTGCTCTCTCTCCGAGCTGGAGGCATCAGAAATGGAAAGGCCAATGGCATCAGTCACTGTCATCATATTGCTGCTGAGCTAATAGCAGCTGACACAGAGTGGTGTGATTTCAGAGTCTGCACCCTCAAGCATGTACTTTTGAGACTTTCAGGGTTTTCTCTCCCTGCTTCCCTTCAAAATGAACTCAGCAACAGAGAATAAAGTGAAGGCATAAACTCTTTGCCGTGTCCTGGGCTGCTGCCTAACAGCCTGACTGGGGAAAACTTTGGCTGAGGGTGGGAACAGCTAGTCTAGAGAAGAAACAAATCAAAAGGCAACAGTGTGGCTCGACAAGAATGAACAAGCTCTGGTTTCATTGCCCTTTTTCATATTGCAGGATTAAGGGATACCTAGCAAAACCGAAAGGAAGCAAATTTAAAATGGTGCAAGGAAATATTTGTACCATGTGTAATTAACACATGGCATTTGTTACCGTGAGGTTTCATTGAGGCCAGGAGATTAGCAGGATTCAGGAAAGGATTAGACATTTATATGGATGCTGAGAACATTCATGGTCACATTAGACAGGATATAAATACATTTTAGAAGGAATATAAACTGTCAGGCTTCGAGGCACAAGATAACCACTAACTAATGGCGAGGGATTAGGGAGAAACTTCCCTTGTGGGCAGGTTATTCTATAATTGTCCACTACGGGGTTTCTCACACCTTTCAAGTATCAAACAGTGGGAATTGTTGAATCTAGCTGTTGAGAAGACTGGATTAGGAGGGTTACTGGGCTGATGGGCATGGTGACTGCTGTGTTCCTTGGGAGGCTGTGAGAGTCAGTTGAGAAATGAAGTGGCAAAGACAGTAAGATGTAAGAATTAGCATCAGGCTTCTTATAACATTCCTCAGATGCAGACCTCAGTCTCCTGTGCTGTAAATTTCACAACCCCAGCATAGATTTTCACCAAACTGTGCACTGTTTAATATTAGTTCTTTTACCAAGTACAGCCTTTGTGTCTGTTTTTCCCCAAAACCTTTTGACTTAATTAACTTATTGTTTGCAGGAGACCAATTATGTTACACTGAAACCCAGACTCTGTTTCAAGGCATAATGACTCCAAGACTTGATCTTGAGCAAGGCAGTATCTGACCTCTCATGTATTCTGCCTGCACTGGATCCAACCAGCTCTAGTATGGTAACTGCCAAGGAGGAGAGTGCAGGGTAACTTACAGTACATCACTATAAAGTACCAATAACTCTGAGTGAGAAATCTTGGGTTGACAAATCCCCAGATGCAGTTTCATTTGGGCCAGTTACAGACCTCTACAGCATTACCTAATGCCCAGCTGTTCCACAGAGCAAAGTTTTTGTCCTCTGGCTATGTACAGGGAGCTTACATTGCATTTCTCTCTTGCTCTATCCCAAACATTCCTCCCTGAATTCTTGTAATGTCCAGCCATGGTTTATCTTACTGCTGCATCTTTGCTTGTTCTTGACAGTAGGTCAAATAGCTTTGTAGTATCTCCACTCTCTATCCCACTAAGAATGTTGTGAACTTTAATTAAGACTCCTAATCTGTCCTTTCCTCAGAAGAGCTACGATTCCAATTTTGCCTAGTTTTTTTGAGTTAATTTGGCTCCCTCTATCGTCCCCATTATTTCTGTTGGGCTGTGTTTTCTCTTACATTGTTCTTTTCATGCAAGGATGCTGGGGCTGCCCACAATCACTTAAGGTTGCTTCACTTTGCTAGATTCTTTCACTATTCTTAAATCATTTTAATCTATTATTCAAGCACAAAAATCTCTGCTCTCCCACTGCTGTTCAACAGGAGGCAAAGACTTGGCAAGTAGAACACAACATTTCTGCTTCTTTGATCAATATCTCCATTCACAAACCCCTGTGTTTCTCCCCTTCCAAGCCATCTTTGGTTGTGAGTTTCCTGTTCATAACTAATAAAACCAGAGCTTGCTCTGTACAATATCCTTTCCCAGTATGCTATATTCCTTTGAAAAAAAAAAAAAAGTTGTATTTTTTTTCTAGGCTATTGGTAAGATTTCACCTACCTTTTGATTTTTCAGGTCAATATTCAATCCTGTGTGCTCACTGCCCTCCCTCCATATGTGCAATCCGCCCTTGTATTCTGTGTTTTTTCTTTTCCTTTCTTCCCACACTGTCTGCAAGTTTAGTGCTTGTACCAAGTAGAGTCACACTGAGAAAGAACTCTAAGGGTGATACACCAAATCAAAGCATCGTGGTTTTGTTGTTTGAGGTCACCTCTGGATTTCTGGATTCTCTGGATTTCATTTCCTCGAGGAGAAAAAAAACAAATTCAAAGTGGCAAAAACAAATAAAAAGGTTGTAGGAGATGCAGGGACAGAATGTCCCCATTTCTGTACAACAAATGTTTTCACCTGGAAACAAAAAGAAGGAAGGAATTCTTTCCACTTTCTCCAGAAAGACCTGCAATATAAGCCTGATTTGGCAAAGCTTAGGTGTAATATTAGGTTAATGACAGGTAGATCTCTTGTAGCCCACCTCTGAAAGAGAATGGATTACTGACAGGTACTGATAGGTTGGTTGCCCACTAGCTGAAATCATATTACCATTAATAAGGATTTCTTAAAAATTAAAAAAAAAAAAAACCTCTGAAATTCCTTGCATTTCCATTTTATGACTTTAAGCTAAAACCCCACTGACTATGTATTAATAAACTAGATACAGTAGGACCTGCAGTCTTCCCTTGTAAGGACTCACAGAGCACTTGCAGAAGGACCAGCCAAACATCAGAATGTTCTCACTGGCAGCACATTCTCAGGAGCAAGGGGCTTTGGGACTGTCAGGTTTTCCTAATTCAGAGGAAACAATTTAAGGATGGATTAAACCCAGGATTTCTTCAAAACAGAACTTTTGCATTTTACTGTGTGAAGTGCATCAGCTCCCTTTTATAGCACATCTGAATTTGATTGCTCCCTTGTTTGTGTTGATCTCCCCCAATATTCTATCAACAGCAGAGCACACTCCCTTTGCTTCTTTTTGCTGTCTGAGATGAAGGAGAAGATAGCTGTGATTTAGGTTCTTATTTTCATTTGAAGCCACTTCTACCTTCTAGGAGTCCGAATTTTGATCCATCTTCAACTTCCTTGTTCCATTTTCAAGACCTCCTGAGCTAAGAGGTTTTGTGGTTTACATACCACAGTCAAAAAGCCTTCCTGAACAGAGCAAAGACTGCAGCACTTAGCATCGGGGGTTCTGGCTTTAATCCCTTGATCTGCCTTTCTGACTTGGACAACAATTCAAGGAAACTGAGGAACATATGGTGAAAATGATTTTTTTCTGGCTAGTTGTGGGGCTGGGGTCATGGAGGCAGCTGGGATAATCACAGAAGAGGTATGAAAGCAGATAAGAAACTTTGCTTTTTGTAAGTAAAGCAGGAGAATTGAGAGAAGAAATCCATGTTGGGTTTTGATAATTACTTTTAAGCCACTAGTTGTGATTTTGTAAATAGGGATGGCAGTGGTGCACAAGCCACTGAAACAAGATGCGTGAAAGCCAAAAGTAGTGGAACAACAGGGAAAGTCCTGTTTCTTTGTCAAGAAAGTGTTGAAGGAGAGGAAAACAGGTTTAGAATAGAAGACACAGGTTTAGTCAGGAGACTGTGTAGGATGGGAGAGACACAAGGGTAGCAGGGGATGAGAAACTGGTAAGGACTGTGAGAGGTGGGAAGTGGAGGAGTCTATACATCTGCTTCCCAATTAGGAGGGAGTATGGAAAAGCCTGTAGTCACAAACACTCTAGGAGTGGAAGCAGTGTGCTGTGAGGAAGAAAGGGAAAGAGTGTGGAGTGGCTGAAAGAGATGGTAAAGTTAGGGAGGTAGAAGCTGAAAAAAGGAAGAAATGGCAAAGGCAAGGTTAAGGAGGAGGCTGAGCTGGCAGTTGAGATGATGAAAGACTGAATAAGAAGATGAGTTGAGGAAGGTTCAAAATGTGAGGTCTGAGCAGCCTAACAGTGTGAAAATTAGTTATCAAGAGAAAAGATGAGGCAGTCAATAGAAAGGAGATCGAGGCAGAGAATGAATGGGGAAGAAATGGGTGGGCACAAACAGCAGCTGCTGAGTGGAGGCATGAGAAAGAATGGTCTGCCTGCACAGTGCTGGAAAGCATGTGAGACAGGAGTTGGAAACAGGAATAGCACAAGAAAAAACTGGCATTTTCTTATCTGGCACTGTTCTGCAGTGAACCAGCTTGCACAAGGTCTGTTGCTGTCAGATAGATGATACCGATACAAGTTGAGTATATGGTATTGATACAGCTAAATTTAAACTTCAGCTAACATAATCAGGGCTGCAGAGTTACCTGGGACACAAACATTTCTCTTTAGCTTTGAGTAACCAGGAGGTTTTCCATGATTCCTATATCCTGCGTCACGGACAATGTGGATTTGCTGCTCATGAACCTGTTGCTGGGTCAGAATGCATCCTCCAACTTCTCACGTGCAGACCCGAGCTGCTCTAGGCTGTGGAGGATGCAATTACAGAATCACAGAAGTATTGAGGCTGGAAAAGACTTCTTCCAGCCTATGACCTATCACCACCATATTGAATAGGCTATGGCACTAAGTGCCACATCCAGGCTTTCCTTAAACACCTCCAGGGATGGTGACTCCACCACCTCTCTGGGCAATCCATTGCAATGTGTGGTCACTCTCTCCGTGAGGAAGTGCTTCCAAAAATCCGATTGCAGTGCAGCTTTTCTTCTCCTGGATGTACACATTTGGTTTGTTCAACACATAAGTTAATGTGAAATCAGTCTGATTTCAAACCTGACCTAGCACCTGAAAAACAGATCAATCCTCTCTGTAATGCCCCAAATATTTATTTCATAAGACTATTTGCAGCTGAGCAAACCATTGGAAAGTAGGAGCAATTTCGCGTTACTGAAGGATAGCCACGCCTTCCACAAAGCAAAACAGCAGTCACATCACCATAATTTTAGGCAGAAAATTAGTGATATTGTGACATCTTTAGCTTGCATTGTCTCTCTTAGTCAAAGAGCATCTACCTACTGGGAATTTGGCGAGCACGGATGAGGCAAAGCATCCCCCATCATGGCTCTTCTCCTGTGTGCTTTGCTGAACTACGTATCAAACCAACAGATCTAAGCCTTAGGTCTCAACAGATTTTCTGCTCTTAATCCATGGGGGCTGAAAACCACAGGTTGTAACTTGATGTTTTGTCCCTTAGAGAGCAATCAACAGGCAAATGATAATTTGTGGCAATGGATTTAAAGCCAGGGATTCTGGATCTTTCCAAATCTTCCCCAAAAAGCAGCACTGAGAGGGGCCCACCACTTAAGCATTTGTTTGTGATCAGCCATGCTCACAGCTGCTGCTGAGCAGTGGTCTGTACCTCTGGCAGAGAGAGTCAGATGCAGGCTGGCTTTAATGGCCACAAAATAGGATAGGGAGCTAGTGATCTGACCTGAAAACCTCAGTGGGAAGCAGAGAAACAGGCAAACCCAAATGCTTTCATGGCTCTCCAGGTTTGTTGTCCCTTCTTCTGCCACTCGCAGCTCTTCCACAGACAGCAGCACTACTGCATAAACAAAGAGATACTGTTTCCAGACCAGCGGTCAGCAATGGTGCTGATATACATACTGTGTGGTCCAGTACTGGTTCCTATAGACTGTCTCCAAACACCCAGTGAGGGGCTCATTGGGATTCACTGCCACAGCCTGAGCTTGCTCGGCTCAGGTGCAGCACAGTGTGGAGACAAGGCACTCACCGGGAAAGAAAACAGCCCCAGATGAAATGCAGAGGATGCTTCACAGCAGGGTGGTGCTCCGTGCATAGAGGAGCTCCCCATCAGTCACTCCAGGAGACAAAAACTACAATCCTTGAGGGGAATTAAAAGACCATTTTGCTTACAACCCATAATGATTAATTTCTCTGTACAACACCTTCTTAGATGGGGATTAGAGAGAGGTATCAAAGCAGCTCTGGTAGCATGGCTGAAATTTTCTTTGTTACTACCAGCCTCTGGACCTAAAGACTCCATATGAAGAAAAACTCAGTTTCTTGTCCAAAGTCATTGATCTCATATGGCTGGGAGAGGTTTTGGTGTCTGTTTACTTGTACAGAGCAAGAGGGTTCTCATTCAGAACAGGTGCCAAATCTGTGCTCCCCACAGAGGTTTCTGGGATAGACTTGGTGTTGATATAAACCACTAAGTCCATACAAATGAAAAAATGGGATGGCTGCATGTGTACCTATCACTGCAGCCATGGCTGGGGCTGGAAAGACAAGACCTGGGGTGGTTTCAGCTAACACAGCCCTTTCCAACACCCACCTGTTTGTAGCTCTTCCTGCTACGCTGCTTCTGTGGTGAATGCAACTCCTGAATACTAACTTGTGACTTCACCAGCATCCATTTTCACCCTCATTGATACCTCTGCTTGTTGCTACTGCATTCTTATGGAGAGACAATCAAATCCCATTCCTTCCATAGCAGTCAACAGAAATGAAAAGTAACTTATTTCTAAATCCTGCTAAGAATGGGGTACTAGGTTACACCGACACACTGGTCTAGAAATAAGGCAGAGCCTAACAGAGGGGCTGAGCAGGCATCTAAATATTAGCAGGGCTGAGCTGTAGTTCCAGTTCTTACACTGAATTGCTCTGTGCCTTTGAGTAAATCAATTCTTATATATCTTTCTCATCTATAAAATGGAATGGTCATATTTAGATACCTCAGGGAGATTGCGAGGCTTAATTAGTTAATGCTAGCGCCTTGTCAGTTCTCATTACCATGGTATTTCAATGTTGATGGCTTTGAAATTGTAAAATGCTACTCAGATGCTAAGCATTATTATTCTAGGTGAGATGGAGAGACTTAATTCAGTTTCTCTGTAAATACCAAAGGCAGGGAGCTGACACTCCCAGTAATGGCTCTGGTATGAGGTCTGGCCTCCTTGGAGAAAAGTTTCCCTGACATATAACAAAATGTATTTATTTCCAGATCCCTAATGCAGCTGCTCTTGAACCAGTTTAAGCTGCACTTTTAGTTGTTTACTTAATTCAGCATGTATAATTAAACTCACCCAGCATAAACACAATTTAAACCGGTTTAGGCATATCTTTGGTTCCAGGGCAAGGATCACTTCCTCTGGCTTATTGATCCAGGCAGGTCTCAATCAGAACAAGGTCCATTAAAGACTTTCAAAACCTGTTTGGATGTCAATTCACTTAGAGAAGTGATTGTAGGCAGCTGGAAGTGGAGGGTTGCTGGCAGATTGGTGGAATGAAGAGATTTTAAGTGCCTAGCCTCAAAGGGGAAGAGTTGGTGACTAATCTGGTTATTAATTCCCAGACCTTTTCCCAGAACAGTCCTGCTTGTAACTAGGGAACTTTAAGTTACTCAGCTTTTTCTGTAAACCAGTTAAGGGAAAGCCTGACTCTCGATAGCAGCACAGTCTTGACCTTAGAGGCTATTTCCATTAGTGCCAAATGTGCATTAGAACAGACCTGAGATGCTGGCAGTGGAGCTGAGGAGCTGCCTTCACACCTTCTTGCCCCAGCCTCCCCAGTAGCTGTGTCTGCTGCAGGTGGAGGGCAGTGCCTGGCTAGCCAAGGGGTGACAGCCAGTCAGGAAAAGGCAGGCAGAGCTTCCTACTGCATTTTCACAAGGGCTGGGAAATGGTTTTACACTTTGCATTTTGCAGACACCAGCTTCATTATCCCAAGGACCTCAGCCTGGTAGCCAGCCCAGAAAGAGCCCTCCCCAAGTGCTGCACTGGGAATGGGGGCAGGTAGGGGACTGCAAGGCAGCGTGGCAGATTCAATCACACATGCTGCAGTATGCACAGTGCACCGTGTAGTATGAGTAGCAATGCAGGGTGGTGCAGTCTCCTTCAATCCTCTGCTTCTCCCTTCTTCTCAGGGTACTGCTTTGTACACACAGCTAATACTAAATCCGGGAAGACTGGGCCACTGGTATGGTTTTGCATATGCTTGTACAAGGTTTTGGCTCACAAAAAAATCAGAGTTCTGATGTTGCCCAAAGGATTGCTTCCTGGACATAGTTCACACAGTAGTGGTCTCCTTACTGACAAAATAACTGACTGCTGGGAAGTAACCCTGCCTGGCTGATGGAGCTCCTGGGTCCTCCACGGCAGCTCCACTGTTCAGAGGTGTGGGCTTAGAACATGCATTTTAAAACAGACCTCACAATGACAGCAGCTGGTTACTATTGGTTAGTAGTCCAGTTTAAACCAGCAGTTTAGAAGTGGAAAAAGACCTGCTTGTGCCATTAGTGACACTGTCATCCATTGACTCCTCCAGCTGGTTTTCATTTACTACCTCTCATTGAACACTTGGGGCTCAGGTCCATGGTTTCCATGTCAATAAAAGCTGCTAACATTACTTCCAGGATTACAGCACGAGAGATGCTGTAGGCACCTGGACAGATATCTAATAAATGGATCACAGTCTTGGCCAGAGGAACCTTTAGGCTTTGATTCTCAGCACCCCAAACAGCTCTGCCAATGTAGCTCTGCTTACCCCCGAATTCAAGACAGGGATCCTGCTGCAAACAACCTGGCTGTGGTGGAATGGCTGCTTCTGTGGAAGCACCTGCATGTTTTAAACCTGTGACTTGATGAAAAGATAAGTAAATAAGTAATGGAGAAAGGCCTTAATTGGCAGGGAGAAGAACTGGTTGCCCTTTCTTCTGCATTTAGTAGATTTCAAGGTTTGGGTCTCCCACATCCCGTCTTCCTGGTTCAGCCTCATGTCTAAGCCTCATTTACCTGACAGAAGAGAGGAATGTATCCCAGCAGCTCTGCCTACCCACCTCAGCCCCCAAGATACCATCTGCCCTGCTAGACCATAGAATCAAAAAAGCCAAACCACTCAGAGTTAATGCTGTATGTAATCACCTAGATAAACAGCCCAATTTGCAAAAGTACCTGACACCCAACCATCCTGTGTTATCTGAGTGGCCATCGTTCCCTTGCCTGTTCCCAGGGGCCACTCCCAATGATATGCTGACAAAATGGGGTAACTTTGCTGGCAGCTGTGGGGGTGACCCCACTTTATGCTCTGGGTGAGGGCAGAATGTGCCCCCAAGCCCCAAAAGCTGGCAGCAAGGCTTTGATTTACATGCCTAGACACAGCCCCACAGGGAACTGCTGTATGGAAATAAAAACCATTATGTTTTACAATTAGAGAAGGAAAAAGGCTTTGGGGTTAAAATATGAAGTGGTCAAGCTATTAACCTTCTCATTTAGAAGCAATGGTCACTAAATTACGGAGCATGTCTCCTTCCTACTCCTCCAAAGAATGGGCCTTTGAAGATGATCCTGGTCCGTTATGTGAACAAGCTATAAAGTGTAATTAATCCTGCTCTGCAAATATGATCAAATACTGGCAGTGAGTCACAGCTGAGCCTGAGGGGGTTAAGGAACTTAAATCAGAGAGCCAGCACATCAGGCAAATAGCAAATCCTCCCACTGCCTCCTGTCACCCCGAGCACCCAGCTAGGGCTATCCCCATCAGTGACACGAAGGGTGCTACCACACATGCACTCCATGGGGGGAAAGGTCAGTCTGTGGGAGCTTTGTAAGGTGGGCTGGCTCCACACTGGATGGGAGACCTCCCAAGGAGGCCCAGGAGAGCATGGGAAGTGCATCCAGAGTCTGCAATCTTCCCTCTGGGTCAGTGCTGAACCAAGCTCAGCACGGTGCTGGGGGGCAGGTATGTATCTGGGAAGAGAAGGGGAATGGAGTTTCCAGAGATCCTATCTTTCCAGATGTAATATTGTCTCTATGTCCTAGCCAGTTCTGTTGGTTAAAAATCCCCTGGCAGTGTTTGGGCATATGTGCTCTGGGCACACTGCAACCTGAGCAGTTGCATTTTGCTAGTCCTAAAGCAATTCCAGGGAGCTCTAGCTGAAGATAAAATTAATCTTACCTTTCTCTGGTGAAATGTGCCCTGCTGTGCTTGGCCTATGCTAGAGGCAGCTGGACTGCTGGGAAGAGGAGAAATGACTTGTTAATACATAATGCAGAGATGCTTCTGGACAGAACATGTTTTGTGCTTCTGATCAGTGGCCAGGGAGTGCACAGAGACAAGACAGGTCCTGCAGGCCCCCACTCAGGGAGATGGCAGTGTGCAGCTCCAATGCCCTGAGACAGATCACCTTGTTCTGCCCCACTTGGCTTTCAGTGCTTGCACATGCTCAGAAGCGCTGTCTGGGCACATGAGATCTCTGTGAAGCAATTGGATGGGAGAAAACTCTCACAAGCACAAGGGAGACACATCAGAGAAGGCTCACTCACCCACAGCCAGGAGATTTATGGCACACAGTTCACGTACCACAAGATCGTGTCCATCCTGCAGCTCCTCCAGGCAAGATTCTACAAAGAGGAAAAAAAAAAACCAACAAAACAAAACAAAAGCCACCCTTCTTTTTGCAGAGTATCATCTGTCAAGAAGCATTGCCTAGCTGCCAACCAAACTTCATCTTTAAGTATGCTGCTCTTTGATCTGGGGGTAGGGAAGAGGCAGGAGCTGGGCAGCTGTTTTTCGGGCGTACATATTGAGCCATACCCATCTCAGGCACCTCCTGCCAAACACTTGCGTGTGTTTGGAGTAAAGTGGGAAGGGGTGCGTGTGTCTGAGGCAGCACATGTAGCCCAGTGGTGAAGAGGCAGCAGCGTAGGCTTCAGCACGAACTGGACCAGCCCACTTGTGTATGAATTTGGTTTGTCAGTGACAAGAATCCTCACTCCTGCTATTACTCGGCTGACAAGCTGGCAGCTAGCGTGGGCGTGCCTGCCCTTGCCAGAGTCACTCTCATCCCACTGTGGAGGTACACCTGACGTCAGCAGCTCCAGTCTGTGCCAGCCCAAGGGCACAAGCAGTAATGTACTGCAGGCAACACTGCTCTGCTACCTTTGCTGGAAGCGGGAGTGATGCCAACAGAGGATAATGCTCACTGCAAACACCCGAAGAGATGAATTATTTTTTTTTTATGGGACTTATTCAACAAGTTTTTTTTGGTTGAGATTATGATACACTCTTATTTGGGTGTCCTCCAAGCTTCTAAGCAGCTGCTGCATCTTGCAGGAGTGACCCCTCTTCCCAGCTCATCTCTTCTCCAGGTCCTTTGGCTGGTCCACTGGCATATAACATTCAGGTTTAGCTTGGGCCTTCCCATCAGCCCTGTGGCCACAAATACCAGGTGGCCCACGGGCTCTAGGCTGAGGCAACCACCAACCTGACTGAATGGTTCTGTGTGCCTAGTTTTCCAAGGCCTCAGAGAAGGGCTCCACACAAGGTCACCATTCCAAGGGAGTCTCTGTACTTAAAGGCAAACTTAAAATATTGGTTTTTGCTTTTCTTTCCCTCTCCTCTCTTTCTGATGCAAGCAGAGTCCCTAAATACCCATCACAACTCCACCCTCATCTTTCCAAAGCAAGTGCTTTTCTATTTTCCTTTCCCTTGAGAGAGGTGTCATTCTTCTGAAGTAGCATCACAGGAGTCAAGATGAAAGCAAAAACAAGGAAAAAAAATCGTTCAGCAAAACACTCAGATACCATTACAACAGTGATATCAAATATAAACCAAACTGACAGTGAAAATTCCCCTGCAGTCTTCCCAACCCCAACTCTGAAGACTACTGGGGAAGATTAACAAACAGAAAGAAAAGTAAAAATTAATTGAAATAAGAACAAAACCATCTAAATTAATTCCTTTGAACCAGATGAAAAAAAAAAAAAATACAAGAAGGAACCAGTCCTTCATCTGAAGCTGCATGGGAAAGGGCAGGGTCTGGAGAGGAATATTTTACTTGCTGACTATACATAGAAGGCTTCTAGGTAGTTTGGGTCAACAGCCATCATCTGTTACATCTATTCTTGATATCTCCATGTCAGTGATCAATGCCTGGTGAGATATAGTCCTAGAAAGCTTGTGAGCAGTAGCTGGGGACAGGCTCGAAGTCACTGGTCACTTAGTGATTTAGTGGCTCATTGCTGTGCTATCACTTGGGCAGCCTGCCCTAGGGAACTTAGGGGGGCGTCCTTAACAGTTCTGCCCTGATTGCAAAAGACGAGAGCCAGGACAGCATATTTTGGTATATCTAGTGTAACTCTTAGTCCTGGAAGGGGTGTCTTTCATGCCAGGATCTGCCACTGGACTTCTCTGCCCCAAATTTCCTCCCACTTGCAGGGTGGGGACACAGAGGAAAGCAGAACTTCTCTGCAGCCCCAAGATTTGGTCAGTGATGAAGTATTTTAAGCACTCCTCATCCTTTTCCTGCTGCTGGCAGCTGCAGCTGCTGTGCCCCATGCTGCTTCTTTCTACCAGTGAGAGAAGGACAGAGGCATATTTTCTTTTCAGCACTTAATGCTGCTCAGTGTTCTTCACTATCTCCTGTCTGCAGGCAGAGCAGTTGCTCCTATTCCTCTCTTACCTTTTCCCGGACAGATGCCTCCTGGGATTTAGCACCAGTTTCCTAAAAATAATAATGAATGTTACTGAACAAGGAATAACATGCTTATTTCTGTTCTCTGACTTACTCCACTTACCCATTTTGGGCAAATCCGATGTATGTGTGCCCTTACTTAAAGGCTACAAACAGCCTGAGGCAGTGACTGTTTTGTCCCACATGCACATGTTGTACCCATCACCCCGGCCTCTAGACTGGGGCTTGATGCATTACCACAGCTGAAAAAAATACCTGACCTGAAAGAAGCCATGACACAGAAGGAGAGAAATACTTGTATGATAGCACAGGTTTTGGAGCAATAGTTTTGGAGCTGACTTAACCCTGGCACCCTAACTTGAAGATTTTTTTTTTTTTTTTTTTTTATTAGGCTGGCAGCTGGCTTTAGCTCTCTGAAGTTATGCCTATGAAACACCAGATCAGTGCCAAGCCAAACTCTGTCACTGTGGTCTTCTTACCCATCATGCTAGAGCCCCCCTCTATTCCAGAACAGACATACTCCAGGAGGTGCTACCAGCAAAGCACTTATGGCACAAGAACAGCTAAAATCGCAGTGCTGTAAAAAAATCTTTCCCCTCCTAAATATCCTATCCAAATCCATAGCTAATATAACTTTGCAGGGAGATCTCAGACTCTGTGAAGCAGGAGGAGCATTGTCAGCATGCCCAGCCTTCATCCCAGCACTGACATCCACCCTGGCCTCAAGATTCCTCCTGGCACTGCCACCGCCCGAAGGTGCCCTGCTCCAGAGCCAGGCTGCTTGAGGTCTAGCTGGGGGAACAGGCAGCTACAGGGAGCAAACCTGCCTCTCTCCTCTTTATTCTGGAGCCATGGAGAGGTTAATGCTCCTCTTTCCCAGCTGCAGAATGACCCAGGTGGGGTTAATGAGTGCTTGCCTTGCTTAGCTAATTAGAGGTGCTGAGAGCAGCAGACTGCACTTCTAGGTGTGGGGCAGTTGTAGAAGGACTACAGCATGTGGGAGTTTTATTTCCAGTTCCCACCCTCCTCAAGTGAAAACCTCTGGCAGGTCTAGCACTGCACAGATGGGAAAGTGCAATGACATGAGGCTCCATAGCACCCTTCCTCTTCTCATCTGCATTATTCTGGGGTTTGAGGAGGAGGCAGGAGCAAAAGATTAGGAAGGCAGGGCCATATGTTCCCCTTCAAAGATGGATGTTTTGGTATCTGATCCAAATTAGCATAGTCCTTTGGAGTTCAGCCTCAGTTCCACAATTCACCCATCTTTACACGACCCATTGTTTCTGCAGGGTCTAGCCCTTGTTGAAGTCTGTCTTCACCCAGAGGCACACTAAGCTCCCGCTTTGCGTGGGACATGTGCGGCCCCCAAAGCGAGCTGCAGGCCACTCACCCACCCACCCTCCTGGCCCGCGATGCATCTTCCCCACGAATGGGGCTGTCCGCGGATGCTGATGGAGAGAGATCCCTCTGAGAAGCAGGGGGAGAGATGTGGCTGCCAGCATCAGTAGCCCTGCACGGCCCCTCCCGTTCGTAGATTTTGCCGCCGCGTTGCAAGACCACGGAGGGACGGAGAGACAGCGGCGTGCACCGAAAGCCAGCGCTGCCGCGGGGAAGCCCCGGCCCGGGAGCCGCTCGGCTGCCGCTCCCGGTTTGGGCTCAGGGCGGCAGAGAGCCGGGGAGAAGCGGGGCAGCCGCCGGCGGGGTGTCCGCGGCACCTCCAGTGCCTTCCTGAGCCGAAAAACCGGGTGTAAGGCACAGTGCTTGTCCCGAGCGGCTCCGCATCGGCTTCCTCGACCGGGAGGTCACGGCTGGAGCCGTTAATGATGCTTCTGGCCATCCCATGTGTGGCAGCGGGCTGGCCAGCACACGGCAGCTGGAAGGAATCTGGATCTTATTACAACATCACCTCTATCGTAACACACCCAAAGAAGGCCCTTAGCTGCTGATGAGCCTGTTCTGCGCTCGCGGGCTCGATCTCAAAAAGTTGTGATCTGAGGGCTAAAGCTCTTCCTTGCCTGACCAGCCCCTTACGTACAAACTGGAGTGAAAAAACAGCTGTCGCTAAAAGATGCTTATTTTTCCTCTCACTCTTGCAAGCTGCATTTCCCTTGTCTCTTTCTAGCTGTTATTTAGTTCCCTTCATGTTGTTTTCCCCTGGCTTTTCCTTTGTTTCTTTCCTAGGGAAGCAGCACATCATTATGGCTGGTCTTTCTCTAGAGCTCTCCTAGCTGAGGTCATTACTTTGCTTGTGAGATCCAACGAGGTTGCTGTTTGTACGGCTCTGAGACCTATGAGAAAGCAGCTAATCAATTCAGAAAATCATCTGGGTGGTAACCCCACTGTCAGCTTATTTTCTTCCCTTCCACTTAGACATCAAACTGGCTGAAGAGGGCTCTGGGGAATGAGGCAGGCACTGAGAGCTGCTCCTCTGCAGACACATCTGTGTCTTTCATCAGCAGGGCTCAGGGAATAACACTAACCGGAGAGGGGAAAATCTCTTTGGAGCTCAGAGGCTTGCGGTGTCCGTCCTCTCGCTCTGAAGAGACCCTACCCAGTGGGGAAGCGATCGTTTGAAAAGTGGCTAATGCACTAACATTGTTTGGCAGAAACTGTCACATTACAGACAGAGCTGGGGGAGGATGGGGACAAAACACACTGCACGGAGGGCGGCATTAGGAGAGAGCCTCACGTCAAAGAGCAGCCCCCGGTTGCTGCAATAGCTCACGATAGCTTAAATGGAGCGGCAATTGGCAAGAGCACATGCAAATGGTCTTCTGGCGATGAACTTGCTAATTGTTGCACTTCGCTTTCAGCCGCTCTTTCTCTGGCTTGTGTCTTTGGGGACTACAATAGAACAGTGCACGGTCAGAGCCGTAAAGCCTTTACCACCGCCAGATCTAGTAATTAGGAGTAGAGATGCACAGCACCTCGTACGCTGGGACTCGGCGGTGTCAGAGCTCATTCAGAGGAGATAAGTCACATCTGAAAGGCAGTCTCTGGCAGCCCAGCTAGCCCTTTGAAGGGTGGGGGTGGATGTGCGTGTGTCCTACCCATGGATTTGGCCAGCAGTCTGGAAAATGTCAAGGTTAGGGAAGGCTGAGCTTCATTTGCTTTTCACAGATCCGGGTAATGAATTTTTAATTTTAAAGTATTGTTCTAGCTTGAAAAGCGAGTCTGTAGCACTGGCATCACGGGGTTCCACATCTGTCTCTCAGTTGCTCTGGATCATGTTTGCCCAATTTACTAAACAGAGATTTTTTTTATGTTTTGCAACCCTGCAAACTATACAGGAGGGCTGAGGCTTTAGCAGGCTCTTCCTCTTCATATGCCTTTACCAATGTAGCACATTTGGCTCACCAAATGATATTAATCTCCTAGGCTGGTGTTGCTTTTGCAAGGAGACTGGGCAAAACCAAGGTGCAGGAAGGGGAAAAGCATCAAGAACCTACTTTTGTCACTAGACAAAGTACCTTTAATTATGAATGCAAATTGGAAGCAGAACCCTACAGTAAAAACAAAGGCATTTTCCTCCCCAGACAGGGTTCAGTATTTTTTTCCCCTTCTTTGTAGTCGCAGCTCAATAAAACTCCATAAAATGAGTAGCTTGAAAAGATTCACTGGGAATTCATCTCCCCGTTTCACTGTTTGAAACCCAGAGATATTAACTTATATTAGAAATCATATCAGGACAATTAAAGGCCATGCCTCTCACACTTGCTGCTGCTGCTGCCACATGCAATGGAGTCCAGGGGTCTTAACAGGATTCAGAAAAGAGTTCAGCAGGTCTCAAACATTTTTACAGACAATATTCAAAGCTATAATTAAGGTAACAAAGGCTTCTAGTGATGTAAGCCCTTCTTACCAAAGCTGAATTCAACCTTTGCCTGTGGAGTTTGGGAAGCGTTTCATCAGCAGGGATGTTTTCCTGCTCCTACCTACCAGAAGTTTTTGTGTCCCTGCCTGTGATGTTGACCCATGGCAAAAACAGAGCAGTAGAAGAGAGAGTTAGTTTGATCCAACACAAACCAGTTCCTCTATTTCTGCTTCAACAGACAAGAACTGAGTATGCCCACTGTAATCCTGACCAGTCCTGAGGACAATGCAGGGTTAGAGGAATTACTCAAAGATAATGCCCACAGAGTCTCTAGTCCAGTAAGGACTTGTGCTAGGGGCTTGTGAAAAGGTGAAGAAATCCTTTGCCTTAAACAAATGTCTTGGGGCAGCAAGTCCCACAGCTTAACAACCTGTTTGGGTAGGAAGAAAACTTTTATTTTTATCAAATTTATTTCTCCCAGAATTTCATTTCACTGGCTGTGCTGCAGCATTGGCATTTCCAAAGAGAAAGTTCCTGTTTTCTCTCCAGAAGTGTTCTACCCATTTTAAGCAGCCCTGAAGGGTGTCCACATCAAGCCAGCAGTGTACATGCACCAACTGCAGTGACTGAAGGGCTGCTGGCAGCCAAAGGGCTGCTGAGAACTGTAATGGAGACCAAGGACTTACCACCATCCAAATGGGGGCCAGGGTTGTAGCCTAAGCAAACTCAACAGCAAATGTGATCATAAATTTAGGGATAGTTCTTAGCAGAAGCCATGGTAACTGCTCACTGGGAGCAGATTGTGTGTTACTAACTGTGAGCAGAAGACTGAGGTGTCCCATTTGTCCCTATGACTTTCTCCTGTCCATCGCTGCCTGCCCTGCCTGCAAGTGCAGGGAGGAGGCACATGTAGGGCTGACTTGCCCACTCCACCTCAGCCACACGTATTTAGTCTCCTACCAAGGCTCCCACTTTTTTCCCGGGTGCTACACATCACTTGATCCGCCCCGAGGCTGCCGTGGGGGGCTGGAGCCCCAGAGGAAGCCCCAGAGGAGAAAGGTGCAGCCAAAAAGGCAAAGTGCTGAGTGTCCCCGGGGTGGCTGCTCATGGGATTTGGAGGGGGGTACTGGAGGTGGGGAGCAGGTGGCACAGTGCTGAGCTGCTCAGCTGTTGTGTGGCTGGAGAAAGACGGACGCAGCTGGGCGAGGGAAGGAAAGAGCTCAAGGTCTGGCAGTCTTTCTGCTTTACAGAGCTGTAGCGGGCACAGAAGCAGCAGAGAGCAGTACAGCTGGGATGCAGTGTCCTGGGTGCTTCTGATCCCACGAGGGGCTGTGCTGGGAAGCACCCTCACAGGGATGCAGTGTGCATGCATGGGGGCCGTGACAGCCTCACCCCAAGGCCCGTGCTGCTTTGTGCCAGGGCAGCAGCCCCTGCTGCATGCCAGCAGGGGCCTTGGCAGCTCTCTCTGGGGCATACATTTATATCTGCTCATGCAAATAACCTGGAAGTGTCCCTCGGAGTAGGACAGCTGGTCCCCGGCAGCGTTTGTGGGAGCATTCTTTATGTGCCCATGTAAGTACCCTGGCAATCTCTTTTGGGGCTTGCCAGCAGGGGCCCTGGCAGAGGCCAAGAGGCAGCATCTCGGTGGCTGAAGCCATGCCAGCTGAAGCTTTCCAGCAGCAAAGCTTTCTTCTGGCCCGAACAAAGAGCCAATGTGGCTCGCATTACTGATCTGTTTCATGCCTTGCTGCTTTTAACGTGGCAGGAAAAGACAGAGAGGAGTATTAATTTATCCAAATGGCTTTAGACAAGGTTAATACAACTCATCGATAAATGCCACTTTTTGTTAAGTTTTAATAACAATATCATCTCCACAGGACGGACGTGTCCCGTCTCCTCGGGGTAGCCAGTGGGGTTTTTGTTGAAGGTGTGCTTCCTTGAGCTTCAGTGATCAATTTCCATTGCAGGCTCAGGAGCTGACAGGCTGTCTGAGAGCCTGACCACCTCAGCACATTCCCCTTGGCCCCAGTCCCTGTGCTGGCAATTACAGCTTTAAGTCAGCACTGCTGTGGTGATGCACACCGGGCTGGGAGGGCGGCAGGAGGAGGCGATCTGAGGGTGTCAGACACATTAAGATATCTGCAGACTAAATGCAGTTGTTGGATCTTCTTTCTTCAATGCTAATGGAGATGGTCCCTTCCAACAAACTGCAGCCTGGCTGAGTCTCAGTGACTGTGGCACAGTCCTCTGTATGTTTTATTAAGCTTGAGTTCTGGCATTGCAGGACAGCCTCATTGGGGAGAAGGCAGATGAAGAGATTAGACCAAAATCTTTGAACCTATCACATTGCTGTTCCTCCTACATCCTTACCCTGATACTACCTCATCTTGGTCATAGGAAAGAGTCCAGAAAGGGTGCTGGTGGCTGCTGCCCCTTCTTTTCCTCAGGGAGGATGGTACCAATGGTGCCATCATCTCCCAGAGGTGGGTTTTGAACACCTGAGAGAGATGCAGATAGGATCTGGTTCAGGTTCAACTCACAGCTGGGTGAATAAACAGAAACTACCAGAATCACTGGAGTCAGAAGTTCAGCTTGGCTTATACTTCTTCCTCTGCAGAATGAAACTGTGAATACTCTTTTAGCATAAGAAGGTGTGTGCGTGCACATATTTTACCCCCAAGGCAGAGTTCCCTCCTACACACTCCACTGCTTTGTGTCCCCAGCACCATTTCAGAAACTTTGCTAAAACACAGTTATTTTTATGTAGTTGGCAATTTCTCTATTCGCTCCTTTTTCTTTACAGCAACTTTTGACATCTTTTCCATTCAAGCAAGACCTTTGTAAGAGCTGAGAATTTCACTGCTGCAGAGAGCACAGCAGTGCCAAACCACTGCTTGGCTGTGAGGCTACAAACCACTCGTCTCTTCACAGCCCTGAATATTCCCTAGAAGCCAGGAGAGTGTCAAAGGGCACCTTACACAAAGGGCAGGAAAAATAGAGCTCAACATTTTAGAAAACCCACAGCAATGGAAAAGAAATGGCAGCCAACCTTAGGTGGCACTTGCTGTCAGCTCAAAAGCAAGAGGGTAAAATAGTCAGAGGGAAGACCCAGTGAAACCACAGTACTCAGGTACTACTGCAGGGTATCACTTCAGGTTGTATTATGTCAGGGCTTGGTGGTGTTCAAGGAAGCAGAACTGAGGATTAAACTGCTGCAAAAGCACCAGTTATAACATAGACTTGTCCCAGCCAGGCAGATAACTTGGGGTGCAGGTGAGGGGTGTCTGGTATGCGTATTTTCCTGTAAAATCCCCACTGCTTTTACCATAGCCACTTGTGGTGGTGTGCTGCTTGAGCCTGGAGACTGGCAACACATTCTGTTAAACCCTGATATCTATACCTGCTTGGAGAAGGCTTACACAGTGTGGCAGCTTGTATCAGGGCCCTGAGCACATCCCCTTGGGATTTGGCCTCCTGTGTTCAAGGATGACTTAGATAATAGTGTGGAAGTCCAATGTTGAAGAGAGTTCTTTGCGAAAATTCTGCTAAAAAGCCTCAGTGAGGGCCTGTTCTGTTCTTGTAAGCTGAGGATCTTGCACTTAGTCCCCACCTGGGCTACCTCACAGCTGTGTTGTAGCCATGCCTGCTGCCATGGACCCTGTTTATATGGACTTCACTCCCTAACTCCACCTTGGATCTGCCTCATCGTCACAGACTTGCCCAGCAGTCACTGGACTCTTGGCTGAACCTGGCTGTCCATCACAGCTTGGGCATTGTGGGTCTGTGGCTCTGACAGTGTGGCCACAGCCCCATGCTTGCCTTGTTATCCCCAGCTCCAAGCTCACCTTTCCTCGTGGAGCAGTCAGCCTTTGCTTCTTCCTCACAGCAGACACACTGATGGATACCTGCATCCCTGGCACTGCTTGTGATTTTGCCTCAGCTGTCACCAGTGGAGTGAAGCCACAGTGGGAAATAGTGTTGTTTGGCTGCAGAGGACGTATGGATCAGGCAGAATATAAAGCAAGCAGCTCTCACATATTATAATGCAAAGCAGTGATGGGCAGCATTCCTGCACGTATGGGGCACATACCAAAACCTGAATGTGTGCTAGAGCCATCAGGGCTGTCTCTCAAACTGAAGAGGGCCATGGGAACAGGGAATTTTAGGCAGATGGTAATACTGGCTCCCCAGGACTTCTAACATGTCACTCCAGAGGGGTCAATGCTAGATGTGGAGTGGGATCCCAGGGCAAACCAGAGGGGCTAGCCCCTTCAGCCATGGATCCTCCCATAGCTGATGATCCAGGTTACACACCTCATAGCAGCACATTCCCCATCCTGTTGCACAGTCTATTACTCACACACAAGCATCAGTGAGGTTCAAGAGACTAGGCTTGCTCACTAGTGATTGAAAGAAGATGGGCTTGAGCTATCTGTTCCCAGAGTGGGCTGGGAAGAGGTTGTATTCACATGAATACCAAAAGACATGGACTGTTTGGCTTGAAGACCCTACAAGCCATAACCCTGAAACCTCTCTCTGTGCCCCACTTCGTGAGGTCAGTTAACATAACTGCAACTTGTTGCTGAAGGGCTTGCAAGAAGTGGCACTTAACTGTGTCCCTTAGCAGGTTGAGGTGGGTGCACTGAGGGCTTCTCTACTTGCTGTGGTGGTGCCAGTAGTGCTGTAGAGCTCTGGGGAAAGATCATCTCTTGGGGCACTGCAGTGATTTAGGGAAAGGTAAGATTGTACCTGCAGGAAAGGGTTGGGAGGTACCAGGGGACAAGAGGTAGTGTGTTATAGGCAAGGCTAAAAAGCCTCTGAAGAACAGGATGAACAAGTCTAGGCATGCCAGAAACGTCCTGAGCTTTTTTCTGTAACGATCCCAAGCAGCTGAGATCTGCTCTTGAGTGTGTACCCAGTGGGAAGGTGGCTGTTGTTGTGATGAGCACCCTTCACCTTGCTTTGAGCTCTGTTGCTCAGGTGCTACAACAGTTGCTAGCACTATAAATCCCTGCAGAGCACAACCCTGCCTAAGAGGCTGCTAACACTTGGGGGGAAGGATGTTTTGCTGGCAGCACTGCTTGCACTAACTGGCTTGAGGCCAGTGTCTGCAGTTGCAGTGACGGTACATGGAGGTACCTATGAAGGGGATGAGGCAGAAGCCTTATTTTGACATCTTAAGGCTTTAATAACATTTGGAGGTTTGCCTAGGCAGGATGAAGCTTGACTATGAGACACTTTTGGGCAGTTGGGTTTTAACCCAAATGCTCCCCACCATCACTGATGTTGTAGTATAAACCTGTTCTGAATGCTGACTTGCTTGCCTCATGCACAGGAGGAAAAGAAACTACGCAGTGGGGCAAATTCTGAGCAGCTGAAGGTTGGGTGTAGCTGCTGGTGTGCTCCCCAGCCTTTGTTATCCTCTCTCCCAGAGCATTTCTGAAGCCTTAGGTTCTGAGATAAAGCCCTAGCTTCACAATGCAGTATAGCATACATGAGTTTTGGTGGGACTTCTATAGAGTCCAAGGGTGTAAGGGAGAAGGAAACAATGCCACTGTGCCACTTCAAGGCCTCGTTCTTCTCACTGACTGGGCCTGAAGTGACAGTGGGGCAACCTAGGCCATGTAGACACAGAGAAATGAAGATGGTTGACATGGAGACACAGGGTGTCCTGAAAGAGGTCACAGGGATGCTCACAGCTCTGCAAGCATGACCAGGGACAAACTCTGTATCAAAGCAAGATGAACTGTTAGGGCAGAGGAAGAGGGATTAGGGCAGAGATGTGGTTGGCTTTAGTTTCTAGTCAGGGAAGTCCAGTGAGTGGAGTAGGAGGCCGTGTGTGTGTGCATGTTTAGATGTAATACAGCTTTTAGAAAAAGGTTTTTTGTCCTGCTTGTTATACTAGGGCAAACCCCTTCAAAAACTATGCTGATCTGTGGGAGCCTCCACAGCCTGGTGATGGATAGACACCACAGCTCAGGCAGGAAACCTGATGTGACTAAAGCAAAAAGCAACAAAACACTTCCCACAGTGGCACTGGGCTTCTTCCCTCCCTAAAGTCATTCCCAGGAGACAGTGAGTCAAGTACTCTTGCTAATCCAACATGTTTTGGTTGCCTAGTTTGCTCCCATTTTTGCCCCCAGTAGGTAGGAGAGGGAGAGAATATAAGAATACAAACCATAAACTCGAGGCTCAGTTAATATTGTCTGGAAACCTTTGCAGGCACACCTCAGAGACAGCTTGGGACCAGCTCTGGGTGGCGTCGAGCCTCTTTTCCAAACACCTGAGGCTCTCAGCTCCTGCCCTGGGAGCCCTCAGCAGCCTGGTGGTTGCTCCCAAAGCAACACGGTTCTAATACGCGGTGCTGATACACGCCGCTAACACATGCTACTACCTCGCTTTGTTTTGTCCTTCCTAGCAGCGGGGAACAAGCCCGGGGGGATGGTGGAAGGATTCTGAAGGAAGCTATGAAGTTTGACTTATTTGCTAGCTCAGCTCAGCAGCAGGACAGCCTGGGGTGTGTGTGAAGGCTGCTGCCGGTGGATCCACTTACTAGAGGGCGTGCCCATGAAGCTTCTGGGTTCTCAGAGTTATAAGCCCTGCTCTTGGGAGCGAGGAGGATTCAAATTTTTGCAGGTGTGCTGGGAATAGCCCAAAGCACCTCGTCTCGGTCGCTGGCCAGAGGAATTCACGGCTATTATATTCAGGAGCCAGGCAATGATTACAAATCAATGACTCCACTCCCTGAGTGATTCATCGTTAACTTAGGAGTTTAGCTCTTTCCCTGGCTCTCCCCATCACCAGCTCTGATTCTTGTAGCATCTCGAGTGTCTTTCTTTTTCAATCATCAGATAGCCACGGCTGTAGCTGAGGAGGAGTGGAAGGACAGACGCAAGGAAGCATGGTTGGGCAGCTAAGGGGAGGGAGGGTTTCTGAGGGGAGATGGAGCACCCACCCCCAGGCTGAGCAGAGCTTGGCTGTGGGCCTGGGAGCAACGCTGCCAGCATGACCCAGGGCACACTGGTGTCCTCTCTGCAAAGGGCTCCCACTGCCCTCCTTGCTTGGCTGGTAAATGGCTCATATTTTTGCCTGGCTGGGCACAAAGGACTGGGGAAGGAGAAGAGAATAAGAAATACCAACCTGTGCCCAGCCAGACCAAAGTAGAGGTTACTTAGCAGGCCAGTGGGGAGGTTTTAATCATCCCAAACATCCTGGGCCAGTCTATTCTTAATAATAATTTATAGCACTTAGCACTTTTACAGGTTCTAAGCATTTCAGAGGCATTAACTGGGGGCTGGGAGGCTGGAACTGCTCTGGAGCAGGAATGGGCACTACGGTCTCACCCAGGCCTAGCAGAGAGGGGTCCAAGGAGCTGGCTTTCCACAGCCTGCTTTCCTTCACTGCTGCACCTGCCCACCTATGGCTGTCTTCAGCCCCCTGTCCCTAGACAAACCTCTGGACAAACCCAGTTTTCCCCTAGACAAACCAGAGTATGTCTTTCATGCAAACTTGCTTTAAAACTGCAGCCATCCAGCTGCTGGCCTGGAGTGTGGCTGTTTCACCAGCAGATACCACCACTGCCCATCATGGCACCTAGGCAGGGAAACACTCCCATTTCACAAATGAGGCAGCTGGCTCAGAAAGAATAGCTAACTGGTAGAGATGGGAACACTTTTCCCAGCTCCAACCCTCTCTTCCTGGCCTTATGGTGGCATTTTCAGAGCACGGCTTCATATTCAGGGAGACTAGGAAGCCCACAGACACACAGCTCCTCTGTACTACCAGAAATGCTCCTTGGTTTGGATTTGGTTTACACAAAATGGGTTCCTCACACAGGAAACAGCTGGGCCTGCGCCAGCCCTGGGTCTAGCCTCAGCTGGATTTGTCATCACTGTGGCTCTTGCTATCATCTGCACATGCTGCCAGGCCTTAACCTGGCACTGGCATCTGCAGTGGCACAGAGCAAGCTGATCCTCCACGCAGAGGCTGCAGCAGAAAGATGGACTTTGCAGGACACTGTAAAGAACTGTGTGAAAAGCCAAGATGAAATGAAAAACACACTTCTGCAAGACTGACTCTGCTGCTGCCTCTGGGGTCCTTCCTGCACACCCCCACTGGGAACCGTGTCCATGCTCCCCCCTTGGCACTGGTGCAAGGGACTGTATGGTGGGAGCAGACACCCGGCCGTGGCAGCAGCAGGGAAAAGCAGGAAGGAGAGGTGAGGAAGGAAACGTGCTGGAGGAGATGGGAGCTGTTGTCTCTGAGAAGCTTGAAAAGTTAGAAGAAAATGGTTCGCATATGGAACTGAAACTGAACCAAGGGGAATTCATTGAGCACAAAGTGGGGGCCACCAGCTATTTAAAGCTTCACATGCATCTGATGTGCAGCTGGCCATAGAAGAGGGGGTGCCTGCAGCTTGCACAGATGTACCTGTGACAGCTTTAAAACAGGGCTTTAAAACAGGTACAGCTGCAGCAGCCATGAGGCTAGAAAACACCCAAGAAACCAGGGAATAGCTGGGGCATTTGATGAAGGAGCAAGGCAGGACTGGAGACCCTCTCAGCTCTAGGTAAACAGCAAGTGGGACTGGAGACAGGGGCATTATTTCAGGAGCCAGTCAAGACTGAAGAGAAACTGCAATCACAGTCTTGGGGACATGCACAGAACTATTACACAACCTTCACATAGGCTACCTACTTCTCAGCAAGCATTCAAACTAGCTGAGAGATGCACTGGCATGGAAATGACCTCTACAACATTCCTTGCTTGTTCTTTATACACTTCCTATACCATACTCTGGTTCTCTGGGAGGTCTGAAACCAGAGCTGTGAATGCCTGAAGGCATTAGAGGAACCCACATCCTCCCACAAATGGGGTTCTGGCTGGTAGGAATCATACCCTCACTTGGGTTGTCCTGTTTTCCCTCCTTCCACCCTCCCTGTCCAGACAGATCCTGCCTAAAAGCAGCTATGGTCTTACTTCACCAGTGTTTGCCCTGCATGTTTTTTGTTTTCAAAGCATAGACTGCATTTTAATGAGAGCAAAGCATCTCAAACACCTTCTTAGTTCCTAGCACAACCCTTGCAACATCTGTACAGAACTCTCCTGGCAATGGCTGCAATTGCTTGCACAGAAAAGTCCCATTAAAGAAGTGTTTTAGCACTAGACTTTGTTGTTTGGGTTTGTTTTTTTTTTCAGACTCAGTTTGACAAGATGAAACAGTGCTGCCAATCTTGGAGGCCCTCTGGCAGGCACTTCCAAGACCCTGCCTGACTCTCAGCCACAATGAGGTCCTTGGCACAGCATTTTAACCCCTCTCAATGCTTCTCCCTGTGTCTAGCATCCGATTGCTCACCCAAGAGGTGGTTTTCTAGCCCGAATTTGGTTTTACAGTCCTAACTTCAGGCTTTACTACTCTGAGATAATTAGAGCAATTCCCTTCCTCCACTTATATTGCTCCCTTGAAGGTATTTGTAGGTGGAACACTTCTCCCTACTGAACTGCTCCTTTTCCACTCCATGTGCTTCCCCCTGTGATCCCTCCTTGTACCTCCCGTTCTTGGGTTGCTTTAGTCAACTAATACTTGCTGCAGAGCATAGTTGGGTCATCCCTTTGGGAGCAGGATCATCTCAAGACTCAAGAAAAACTCCATCCTTTCTGAGGAACGGGCAAGGGGCCACAGCCACCCTCCAGACGTGCTGCCCTGGCTTTGAGGAACCCTGGCTGATGTACAACACAGTGCATTTAATGTAAATGACAACGCAAACATGACTTACTCATGTTTTGGTTTGGTTTTTTAATCTGAGAAAATAAAGGGACCAGAAGAGGGCAAAAACTGGCAGGTGTCCAGCTGGGATATTCAGGGAGGCCTGTCCACCCTGCTTTCCATCTGTTGAAGCAGTGCCAGCTAATGAAATTCAACATATTATTGACCAGGTTCTACTTTCTCTGCCTTGAAAACAGTCTTTGTGACTGCTGAGGGTTGTTTACAATCGTTCTTGGTTACAAGATTTCTATTTTTTATTAAAAAAAAAGTCGTTAAAATTTTGATTAAATTAATCCAAATGGACTTTGTTCTCCACTGGAAGCTGTTTATGTAACATCTGTTTTCAATAACTTTAAAACTCAGTCCATTCAACTGTGCAAAATAAAAAGGTGAAGTTGCAATATTTGTCATTATTTTAAAAAAAATTAAAATAAATAAAAATCAGACTGTGTCCACCTCCACCTGATTTACTCCCCCGGGGCACAAGCTTAGCCCTGTGTGCCCAACACAGCCCCAGCGTGGCCAGTCAGATCGACACCTACTTGGTCTGCACAGCTGGCAAAGACTGGGCAAAAAGAATCTAAAACTGCTTTTACAAATTACTCTTTCCTCATGTTAAAAAAACAAACCAACACATTAGTAAGTCGTGTTTGCTGTGTCATTTACATTAAAAACACTGTGTTCTACGTCAGATTAGATACCCAAGTTCCAAGCTGGAACAACCTAAGCAGATCTGAACTTCCCCGTAGCAGGAGCACAAGCCTCAGCATATCCTGCAGATATCTAAAAGCCGTGTGTGAGTCAGACAAGACCCGAGCACCTCGCTGGCGGTCATCGATGGGTTAAAGAGTCCACCTCTATTCTGCATGGGCGCTGGAGGGATTCCCAGGGGTGACCCCACTCTCTGGCCTCCCCAGTTCCCCTCCCAGCTCCATTCAGCTCTCCGCTCTTTTTCACACCGCCCCCCCCGCCTCCTCCTCCTCCTCTTTATATATTCATGAAGCGGCAGGGCCGGGGATAAATAACCGCTGAGCGAGCCCCAGCGGCAGCACAGGAACAGGAACTGTCGCCCTGCACTGTTGGGACCGATCCTGCCTCTGTCTTTGCCGGGACAGAGCCGGCTTGCAAGGGAGAGAAGCGCTCCCTGCTCTCTCGGGCGGCAGCTGGATGAGCTCTGGATGCAAGGCGGAGGAAAGTTAACAGTAAGTGAGCCAGTCTCACCAGGGATAAGATAGCACCTTTCTTTCTGTAAGTTCAGTGCCAGGTCTGACATGGGACAGCTGCTACCCCCCCCCGTTCCCACCAGACTGCTTCCCCAGCACACCTTTGTCTCCTGGCATCCACTGATGGGGCTGAGGGCATCCTGCTGGACCCGCGGGTGGAGGAGAGGCTGGAAGCATAAGACAAACTCGCAAGCAGGGACTTGCTATGCAATTCACAGGGGACCATTTCAAAATGTTGAGCTTTCCTCCAGCCTGCACTGGTCAGGAGAGATTGGTGTGGAGGGTCACTAAAGCCTAGTGTTGAAGGATTATATTGCAGCTGTGCTTTTTCGGGAAGGGCACAGTTCTCATGTGCCTGTCTCTTGTGGCCTCTTACTAGTCCCATGGTTTCCCTTCCGTTTTCTTTTTTCTGTGACTGCAAGGAAGGGGCAGCTTATGTCACTGCAAAGGAAGCCACAGGGCGTTCTGCCCATAAATTAACTCCTCTGATGGCTGGAATATACTATAAGGGTGCAACGACCTCTTCCCTTGACTGTAAGGAATCAATCTGATTAGCACAAGCCAAAAAGCCAAAAGCACTCAAGGTTCCTCCCTGGGACATGAGCAGCTCAGCTAGAACCCCCTGTTCTGATGGGGCTCCATCACAGCTTTTAAGCCAGAGTTCTGACCTCACCAACATCCCATTCCAGGGCTAGACCTTTGTCACGTTGCAGGTCTGTGTGATGTGCTGCCAGCCTGATCTGGGGAGCAGTATCTTCTCTCTGCCCTGCCCACAGTGTGCAATCAGCACCATGGGGAGTGTGCAATGCATATCCCTAAATACAGGGGACATAGGCACCAGAGCTCCCCCCTGTACCAAGTATCCAATTAACTCACTACTTCTGCAGGGCAGCCAGCAATGTAATATCCAACAGGTCACTGCTAAGATGGCACTTTCTGACTTGTGCTAATGCTCTAATCTTCTTTCTCTGCCTAGGTATAGCTTTAAGATGAAGCTCCCACCTAGGCAAGGCATAAGGTTGGCATATTTTCTCCTGAATTTGGCTTCCCTCTGCATTTCCATCCCACTCTGGAAGGACCGGGACACCTTAATGCAGGAGGAGAAAGCCCATCAGACGGGTGGCAACTTGGTGCTGAGCCGACAGGAACAGCAGCTCAGTACAAAGCTTGTAGAACTCAAGAAGAAGGAGGTTGCAACAGCCATAACTACAGGAGAGTTTCCTCCAAGCATGCACTTTTTCCGAGCTAAAGGCCTCATTGATCAGAGCACCGTGTTCAGCATCTTAAAGCGCATGCCAAAAGGTAGGCTGGGCCTAAGGGCTGCCTGGCTGTTCATCTTCTGCTCTCACCTTCTGCTTTCTGCAGCAGAGCTGGGACAGAGCACAAGGTGTGGCAGACAAGCTCACAAGAGCTGTAAATCATGCTCACTGTGTTCCAGGAAGAGCTCTGCCTCTGAGCTTGGGAACAGGGCAGGGGGAGAGAGGAAGAGGGGGATGGAGTGGATGAATACACATTTCCAGCAATTGTAGCATTTGGTGTAACTTACAATATGGATCCTTTAGCCTTTCCACTGTGGAGAAAGAGCAGAGGAAGCAAGGACAAGACTTCACAGACATCCATATTTGCTCAGCATGTTCCAGTCAGGGTCTTTCATATACCACAGACATGCTACCAAACTCATAATCAAGCCAAAAATGCTGTATTCCCCAATACAGTATGTTCTGTAGCAGACCTGGAAGTCTCCTGGAAAGCCTGGGGGTACTAGAGGAGGAAGGTGCTAACTCCTACACCCTTACTGCCTTGCTGAGTATAAGTCACAGCCTGTGTTGATGTGACATATAGAATACAATATAAAAACTACTGTATAGCCTCAGTCTTTCTTAATCAGGTTGTGCTCTGGGCTTTTGTAGATCTCTGCTTATAAGGGCAGGCACTTCTCCTGTCTTTAGAGTTGTTGTTTCTCCCCCATTGTGCAGCAAGCCATGTGCTAATGGGTTGCCACACCCTATACCAAGATGGTTTCTGTACTCTGCAGCAAAAAGAGTTTTAAAGGCCTGGGGACCATTTTAGGTAAGAGAGCAGCATGTGGTGGTTCAATACCTTCACCACACCAGCCAGTACATCCTCTGATCAGTTGGGACATAGTGTCTAAAAGCTTAGTGCTCCAGGTTGCAATGGAAAGGGGCAGAGGAAAATTTTAGCTAAGGTGAAATCCACACCACCTAGCAGGTGCATCTCTGCTTCAATAAGGAAGGATGCAAACAAGGTGCCTTCTTTAACTGAAGGGACAGCAGCAGCAAATATTGCTAATATTCTTGTCACTCTGAACAACACATCCCCCATTCCAGGTGGTCCCTTTTTACATTTAGAGTCCCATGGCCTTGCCCACATGGCTGCCTGGAAACAGACCAGTGACCTGCTTTGGAAGATTTGGGAGTCAGATTGTCCACAGGAGCATTTTTCATTTGCAAGGCTGTGACACTAGCACATGGATAACAGACATCTTTCTCATTTCCCAGCTTCTCCTGTGGGATGGGGATCCCTGGATTGCAGCATCCTAATCTGTTACCATAAATGATGGCTAGAATTCTCATTATCCTTTCATTCTTGAAAGGAACAGTAAGGAATTTAAAAGCACCCCCCACCCCTTCACCTCTATTGGGGTATCTCTGGTATCAAGGAGGAATCAAAACGATCAGGGGATGTTAAAATGTGTTCTTGGAATGTTTGCAAGAGCTGTAAAGCTTTTTGAACCAGAAATCACATCCCTGTAGTCACTTGAGCAGGACCTAGTCTTAGAGGCCTCAGTCTCAATCAGAACTCCTGTTAAAACTATTGTTTCAAGCACCATTATAATTTCTGTTGCTGCTACTCAGAGCAGAAGGAGAGTGGCATTGCCAGCAAGAGGAAGGTCAGATCTACACAGCTGGGGTGTGCCCATTCTGTCACAGTAACCACAATTGCTCAGCATCTTGTCAGACCCTCTGTAGTAGGAAATTGTAGACATTATTTTCTAGATGAGATTAGTCCACTATAAATTAAAGTCCTGAAGTTTGTCTGACATCATATACATACTAGTCTTTTGTTCTTGCTACTCACGTTCTCCCTTTACCCATAAGGGCATCAAAGGTATTTTGACTTTGAGGTCTCCCCTGAACTAATTAAACATGGATCTAAGACTTAAGTTTTCCCTTTACAAAGGTGATGTTTAGTTCAAGCACCAATAACAGAAGAAGTCTCTGCAAAAGGAGATATTCTTAGCAAGTTGAAAGGATGGGCTGAGGAAGGTGAGCGTGTAGAGGATGCCAGGAAGACTGGTAGTTGTCAGCATACTGCATGATAACAGAGCATCCTAGAAGCTCTTTGTGTTGGTCAGCAGCAGATGCACAGTGCCAGTGAGCATGCTGGTGACAAGGCAGAGAAGTAGATGGTACTTCTGCATCCGAGCGTGACTCCCTGGTGTCCCACATTCTGAGATTTTGGTGTACGCCAGAGTTTCAAAGAGATGAAAAAGAGACACAAACTGGATGCAAAAACTGAGGCCAGGGTTCAAAGAGCTGAGATACAGAGGCTTGCTTCAGGCCTGCCACTCAGCTAGCAGGCCTTGTAAACTGCTGCCTACTGTGCGAGTTCCTCTTTAAAGCAGTGGGGCCTGAGCCAGCTCACAGAAAACTCTCTGAAAGACCTTTAATAACTTGGAGCATTTTCCATCCCAGCGGAGAAGCAGAGCTCCCTATTGATTTCCTCTCTCCCTCCCTCCACTCCCAGGGAGCTGTCACGCTCTGCCTGCCCTGTGTTTGATGTGGAGGGGGCCACGTCCCCCAGCATGGGGGAGGCAGAGCAGCCGTGCAGTCTCTGCTGGGAGTGGTCACTCTCAGCCATCTAGAAGCTTTTCCAGATGCTCCTTGATGTGCAAACTCAAAACTATTATCACATTAAACTTCAGTTCCTTCTTCACAGCTGCCTCAGCTCATTAGGCTGTACTGTTCCTCCCATCAGGTGCTGTCTTACACCTGCACGACTATGCCATCCTGAGCGTGGACTGGCTGGTGTACAATGCCACCTACCTCCCCGACTGCTACATCTGCTTCACCCCCACGGGCACCGTTCGATTTCATTTTTCCAAGCCTCAACCACCCCATCCAGTGCCAACCCAGTGCTCCCAGTGGGTTTTGCTGGAGACTTACCGGAAACAGCTGCTCAACGTGACGGAGTTTGATAGCAGGTGAGTGACAAGGGGTCACCAGTCTGCCACTAACTCACGGCAGTGTTCTTTAGCAGGATCATGCTGCTCCAACTTTCCCATTTGCTTGCTGCTCTGGATGTGGGCAACTCCTTTCTGGGCTGCGTACATAGAATTAACAAATAGCAGTTAAGAGCTTGAAGGTTGCAGCATTAACTACACTAGAGTTAGAGAGCATCAAAATACATTTTCCATGCACCCTCACTCTGGTCCTCTGCACAAGCATATTGAAGACAGTGGTTTAAGTAGATTTATGTGACCTGCCCCCATCTCTCCTCAGCACCCAGGCAAGATGAACTCCCAACATGGGACAGGGTAGCATGGTGAAAGATTAGTTACTATACTAACATAAAAAAAAAATAAAAAATCCAAAGCAACCCAAAAGAAAACCAAACCCAACCTCCCACTGCGAACACCAACCTTGTTTTCTGAGGAGTGCTTTTGAAACCACACTGGTATCCAGGAAGCTGAAGCATAAGGCACTCGCTCCCCACAGGGCCCTCAGCCACAAGGAGCTGCAACTTGCCCTCCTACTCCTGGTCAAGAGGATAGGTCTCAGCCTGGGCAGTGGCTGAGCCAATGAACCCCACCCACAATTCCTTTAACTGATAACACCCTTCCTTCAACAACCCCCTACCAATGAGGCCTTATATACCTGTCCAGGAGCTCACACCTCAGCTGGCTCCCCAAAACATCATTCTTTTATAGGAACTCCCCTCTTTGCAAGCAGCTCCTACCTCACCTGCTGGCAGCCTTTTATCAGGACCAGGTGTTGGTTGGTTAATCAGCAGCCACCTATCATTTAAAATCACTTACAGGTAAGTGAGAATAGCCTGTCTCCCCCTTCAGCCAGTGGGAGCAGGAAGAGGGAGTCCTATCTCCCCATCCAGAGACCATTGATCCCAGCACAAAGCCATTTCAAAAGGGCCAGGATGTTCCACTCCCTTCAGACACTGAGTGATGAAGACAAAGGAAAATCCTGAGTAGTGATCCATTCAGAGGGCACCCAAGGCACTCTGGGAGCTGGGGTCCCATAGGAAAAAAATAGTATGGTATGTCATGTTATTAAAGAGAGTATTGCCATGCTGACACACAAGGAAAGGCTGGATTAAGGTGATGGGAGTGACCCTAATTACAGCATTTCTCAAGTGACACTTGAAGGGCTTTAGTCTAGCACATACAGCTCTCACATAGAGACCTTTTAACTCTTAGGGAGTTGGTATCTCCTCCACATGGAAGCTGTCTGGCCTCTGTGCCCTACAGATCTGGGAAGGAGGTCAGGATGGGAAGCTGAGGAGCTGCCAGACCTTTAGCATGGTATTGCCCTCTGCCCCCAACAACAGCAAGGGGCAGAGCAGGGGGAGCTGACTCTCTGGAGCACCTGTCTCCTACAGAGGTCCAGAAGGGAAGGATAAAGTAGTGTCAGACTCAGGGCTCTTTCTTTACCTTTTATATCCTGAGGCTCAAATGTCCTGACATGGGATGGAAGATGCAGTGAGAAGTCACTTGCATACATCCTCCAAGGAGAAAACTGGTTTCCTGTTACGCTCCCTTCCATTGATACTGGGAGTGATGAGGAGGTTAAGACCACAGCACCAGTTCTTTTCACCCTGTAAATGACATGCAGGAGACTGAATTTTGAAACAGTTTCATTTCCTTGAAGGCTGAGCAATTGCATTGGGTATTTCAGAACTGTTTCAGGAGTGACCCTTCATTGTCTTTGGTTTTGGCTGTATTTCTGCTGTGTGACATCCCTTTCTGGCTGAAGCTGGAGGCCACAGCAGTTTATATACCTAGGAGGGCAGAGCTGTGCATTGTTTGGTTCCCTATGTTCCTTTTTGGGACCGTGGCTTCTTTTCAGGGGCAGAGTTACCATATTCCTCTTCTTTTTTTATTAGCTGTCCGTCAACATCTAGTAGCCACAACTCAGAGCATGACTTCAGAGTGGAAGGCACTGCACAGGGACACAAGACAGAGCCTGCTACATGGGTCTCCCCAGGGGTGGAGGGAAAAGTGAGGCAGAGACCACTGAAGGGGTTTTTCTCAGCAAACACCATGGTCAAGTACAAACTCAAATGTCTCACATCCTGGGCTCTCAGACTAACTCATACAAGTATGCTGTCCTTCATTTCTTGCCCTTCTGTGCTCATTACCACAAAATCACAGAGGAGTCATTGCACATAATGTGTAAAAACATGAACAACAGCCACACTGAGGAGCTTCCCCTCCTATTTTCATCTAATCCCTGGGTACTAGTCTAGGGGTTAGGAATGTTTTTTGGCCGTCTGGAAATAGGTCTCTAGCCAGGAATAGGCCCCAATCTGTTCTGCTTCTCAGTTTCTGGAAACTCTCCCAGTCTCCTGAACATGTGCATCCCAGGCTACCTCTTTCCTGCACTCCTCTTTGCCCTTGAGCACTGACAAGCTGAGAGAAAGCAGATGTCAGAGGAAGGAACGGATGGATAGTTGGGTGGTTTCAAGGCAGTATCAAGGGAATATGGCAGCAGGAAAGGGCTCTCATGCAAGATAGGGTGGATCAGCAAATGTGAAGGGAACAATGGAAATGCTTCCAAGAGGCTGCACCTCTTTCACCTTAGGCATTCCCAACCAGGAAGAGTTAAGGGAGAGAGGTATCTGCATTACAGTTTTGCTGCTTGCATTTTTAGGTACATATGCAGACACATGTGTGTTTTGGAAGGAAGTCTTCTTGTTTGTTTCTCTCAAAAGAAGGTTTAATCATTCCTATTCAAAACACATATCTTATGGGCCAAGACCCTGGAGTATTCTATTCCTGGTGAGCTTCCAAAAGGATGCTGTTATGAGTCAGGAGACCATGGGCAAGGAGACAAACAAATTAAGGAAATTTTGCTTTGATACTTAAAAAAAAATAATATTCCTCACTTAATACTTCACAATAAATTACAATATAGGAGAATGACATTTTTTTCCTCCACGATGCCACATAGTGGCCTCTAAAGCAAGAGCACGCCCCTAGATATTTAGGGAAATAGCATTGACATTCCAGATATTTGTAAAATACCACTGCACACACCACCCCCCGCTAGCAGCTCTAGGATTAAGGCTGTGCCCAGCAGTGCAGCTCGGGTGGCCCAGTGGAGCTCTCTATCACCAGGATGAAGTCATCTGTGAGGGAGCTGACACCATGGCCGAGGCTGCAGGGACAACTCCCCTGGGCACTAGCAGCTGCCCAGACTGCCATCACCTTCCCCTTCGTGTCCTCTGACTGCCTTATCTCACAGAAAAATAGGGCAGTGTGTCCATTACAAGGGGAAAAAAAATAAAAGAATAAACATCCACTACAGAAACAAAGCACTCTGCTCCCACTCTGCTACAAGTCTCCCCTTGGGGAGGAGAAGGGATGGGAGAGAGAGAGAGAAAGCGAATGAACCACATGTGACAGATGTTAGTCACACTATTTAATGCACCACTGGAAGACATTCAGATAGTACGGTGAGGAGAGGGGAATAATTACCCATCAGGAAAAGGAAAAGAAGGAGGAAAAAGAATCCCTTTAAAAACAAGGCAACAAAACCATTCACTTTTGCATTATATAGCACAAGAAAAACCCCCAACAAAACAACACCCCCCACACAAAAAAACCCAAACAAACAGGAAAAGACAGCAAAAACACAGTTGAAAATAAAGAATCCTTAGCTGGTCATTTTAGCTGTGCCCCTTTGGGCATATGCATTGCAATAGCATTGTTCAGTGCATATATGACATGACATGGGAGGCTATTTGTAGTCTGCACCTGATCACTGGCGAGGGCCCATTCCAGAAAAGAAGCAAAAGATGTATTTATGAAGCTTTGCTTCATCTGCATGAGCTACCAATGGCAAAAGCCCCTGAACCCTCAGGAGATGATCCAGTTATCAAGGATGGATCACTATTATGCAATAAATCTTCAACAGTTATAGGGATCAATAATGGGTCTCAAAGGAAAGGGGATTATAAAAAAACCCACAATTTGATTTATGTGCTTTTAGGAGCAGGGTGGTGTGTGGATTTATTGCTGTTTCTAGCCCAAGAGCACAGGCTAAGTAAACAACCACAAGTTTGTACAGCTAGATTTAAAGGCTGGGAGGGGAGCCCTGTGTGCGCTCGTTGCTGGGGGAGCCGAGTTCTCACAGGACAAAGAGAGAAAGCAGTGGGAGCCTGACTAACCACCCGTCCTTATCTGAAAGGAAGCTGCGTGGGGTGGCGAGAATGGGCTTGCAGGGCCTTTTGATCCACGGGGAGGTTCTTCCCCTCAGTGCTTTGCAGGGCTGGTGGGAACAGCCCTGCTCGGCTCTCGGTTTTGGGCAGGTGCTCTCCGCCGCTGTGGGGAGCTGCCCTTCGGCCAGGAGAGGAGCAGAAAAGTTTATTATCCCCAGCTCTTCCCACATGGAACCTTTTCTCTGCTCCCTGCTGAGCTGCAGCACACCCTTTCTGCCTGCAGCTGGCCTCCACCGCAGCTCTGGCAGCTGGATCAGTGCCTCCTTCAAGAGGCCCCTGGCTCCTGCATTCCCGGGTTCTAAGGTGATGCTGCACGTTCCCCACTGCCCGCCCGAAATGCCTCCTGCTCCCGCCATGGTCCAGCTCGGTCCCCTGTGGTTGCACAGATTACTGAACAGTAGCTGGGGTTGCCCAGCGTCCCGTGGTAATGGGACCAAAGCCCCTATTGTAATGCACAGGAGGGCAGAGCTGAAGTTGCTGTGGAAACCTTAACTCTGAATTTTCCTGGCTGTTGAGCATTTGAAACCTCATCCTTAATGTGCTACGAGTGCCTCTTTATGTACAGTTTTGCTTCTAAAATTGTTCCCAGCAAAGAAATTAACAGAGTAAAGAAATGAAACTGCAGCTGCTGGAAGAGGGGCTTTAGAGAGTGAAACAGCAGGGAGTGCTGGGGGAATGGACTCTGTTTTATGGGTGGGATGAAGGGACTCTGAAGGGATGTCCTGCCTAGGATGTCAGTTAATGACTCTGAAGCAGACCACGTTTACATCTGTAGGAGGGAGGTTTTTAATTCTATCCACAGAAGGCTCCTGGAAGAAGATAATAAGAGTACAAATCAAATCCACACCTCCCATATAACACAGCAGAGCAGTGCGTGAGGATGGGGGCCAAGACATCAAACACAAAACATTATTAAAGATCAGTAGCTGTTACCAAGAGGAAACTATATACTCAGATGAAAGATGAAGCATGGTTAAAGGTATTTCTATCTGAACCTGATTAGTCCCTGACACTAGATAAGCATGAGGCCTGGCTAGACTGGTAAACCCACCTGTCTGCAGCTTGCTGCAATGGCTTCAGTTTGCCTACCCAGGAATGAAGCTAATCACCCCTGTATTGCCATTCAGACTTTGCTTACTGGCTTGAGAAATTTATTACCAACTCTTCTTCAGGTGGCCAGCAGCAGGGGGAGGAGAGGAGGAGAGCTGTTGCCAGAGGCAAGGCTTCAGGCCAGATGAAGGTATCATCTTGTCAGAGGACAGCACTGAGGCGCAGATGGTCACCCAGTCCTAAATGCAAGCTGTCACCCACAACTAGATAATCTTGCAATTACTGGCTCCCTTAACCTCTGCTAGATAAAACTACCCACTACCTCTCTGGATTTCTGAAAGAGGCTTATATGCCAGCTGAGTCTGTGGAGGAAATAAACACATTTCTGTCCCACTAAGGAAAATCCAGGACCTACGATTCTTATCAGTTGTTTCCCAGCAGACAAATCTAAAGAACAAGGCAGGCAAGATATTAGGTTTATTCCACTGGGTGGGGGGAGAAGGATTTCTGATTCAAAGTTATTTTCCCCTGCTTATATTAAGATGACATGTTTTAACAAAATGAAGGGACCAGGGCAAGTTACACTACACTATACAAGGTGTAGTAAGCAGGTTGATAGTAGCCCAGTACATGGCATCTCCTGGAGACTCAGTCTGCCTTTAGGTGGTGAAGAGAGGGCCTGGGTGTCATAACTTTTTACACACATTGGAGATGTTTGGGAGAATATATGGTCTGCAGGAGTAATGTACTAACCTACTTCAGGATTAAGGATACCCCTAGGTAGCAGAGTGCAATTTTTATGGCATGAAAACATCATGCTTTTGTAACTGTTACTCCTCAAGATTTTGCCTTCATAAAAGGAAGGAACAGATCTAGTCTGCGTGTAGCTCAGAGTGTAGCATATGACTTTTTACCTGTCAGCTATTATCTGTGCCAGCCATTAGAGGAGTAAATCTAGGTGGCAGAAAAATGACCTGAGTCATTTGACCTTAGCCAAATGACCAGAATGCTTCCTAGTCGCACCAGTTGTTATGCCTGTTGTATTGCAGTGCCAACAGGCTCCGAGTTAGATGCTGGACCTCTGCTGTGGCAAGAGTGGCTCTGCACCTCCCCTTGGTCCTGCCCAAAGAAGGTCTGCCTCCTTCAGCACAGTCACTGCTGTGCTGCACCCCAGAGCATGGGAGAGTCTCACATCTGCAAAGCTTGGTCTCTGACAATAAAACTCACACCTATCTTGGAGGAGAGCTGTTTCCTCCTGTACCGAACACCCAGCTGCCAGCCAGCAGCTTTTTGCAGGCTGAAAGCCAGTGGTCTTGTTTGTTCTTCTCATTCCTCCTCTTCCCTTTACCCTTCTCTAAAGCTTGCTGAGAAATTTGACCTTGGTGACGGATTCCCCTGAGCTGGCCTACCCTTCTCAGTCTTTCATTTGGAAAAGATTTGAAGAAGTCTTTCTCATTGCCTCTGGACTTATCTGCTATGCACCTGTGTTCAAGGCCTATTTCTACCAGGGCCTGCTGGAGCTCTATGAAGATAACATACAGTATGTTGAGATAAGAGCTCTCCTGCCTCCGGTATGTATTTTTTGGCTTCTCTAGTATTCTTTTAAATCCTTATTTCTCCATAACTTTTCTCAAGCCCTATCTTGAATTTAGTTTTTGGATGTTTGCATACCTGCCCTTCTAAGGATGCTGGAAAACCTTGATCATATTCAAAGGTCTTTGCTGGAGATTTGCATAGGCAAGGGCTTGAAAGTGAGAGATGTTTTGTTCTCAATGGCTAAAGAGGATACCTACTGTGGCACAGCACAAAACTGCATCATACAGTCTGTCTGGGAGCTGTGTTACAATCATGCTGGTTGGGAAGCTGTATCTCAGCTTTGTCTGCACCAGAATCACCTGTTCTGCAATAGCTCTTCTGGAACAATTTCCCATCCTGAATAGAGACTCATTCTGAAACAGTTATTTTAAATCCACATCTGGTTTCAGAATGATTTATCTGAATAGGCTGCTAAATGAATCAGCAAAGTACAAACCTTACATAGTTTGCAGACAACCTAAAATGTTGGCTATGTATGTAAAGTATGAACTGTTCTTTTCATTGCCACTAACAAATCTATAGGTAATAGCTTAGGCCTTTCTCCCCATGTGTCACCTGCAGCTGGTCAGACTGTCCTACAGTCCCACACTGCCCCAACATGTTCCCAAGCACCAGCAGACCCCACTACCATTCTTAGTAACTTTCCCAAGTGGCAATTTTGATACTGCAAGTACACCTAGACTAGCTGCAAGTGGGACAGCATGGGGGTGTGGGAGCTCTGTCAGAGAGGCATAAGCCTTACCAAAACTAACAAACCTTTCTACACCACCTACCTTCTTGTTCTTAACAATTGCAATGGGAATGAAGCTGCTGTGCAAGGTCCATCCAGCAGCACCTGCAGTGGTGATAGCAGCTTGATGCTGTCACTCTAGTGTCCAATGGATGGATCAGCCATGCTGACATCCTGCTGGTGACCTGGCTCCCAAACATGCCTGCCAGTAACTTTCTTAAACTATTGCCCTCACATGCAATATCTGATGGCTCCAGCAAGCTGTGGATGAACATCTGTGCCCCAGCAACCACTGCTGCTGCTGGGCAGGCCTCTGCAGCCACTCTGTCAGCAGACAGGCAGGTGCTGTGACAGAGTTGGAGGCTGATCTGGCATTGTGCATGCCTCTCCCCAGCAGCTGGGGAGCAGGGTTGCTAACCCTGTCCTGCTGCAGCTCGAGCCATCCCCATGGCAAAATAGGGCTCAGTGTCAGAGCTGCAGCCTGGGTCTCTATTGTGCCTGACATGAGAAGGGTGTATTGAAAAGAGGGGGGGGAAGATCACAAAGCTTCTATATATCTTACTTTGCCAGGTGTTGGTCATGAGCCAGTTGGTCTGATCTCAGTCATCATCTGTCTTTGGGGTACCTGGAAGGAGAAAATAACAGCAATGTAAGAATTGCTGTGCTGTGAGATGGCACGAGCACTGGCATCCCCCCAGGTCACACAGCTTTGTGGGCCAACAGTATCCGTGATGATACAAGTGTGTGGGCCTGAGGGGACAATATGCTGCATTTATGAACAGCCCTTAGCCATGGCTTTAACATCTTTTAAAGAAAGGCTTGGCAGGGAAGATTTGCTTCCCATCCAGCCCCTGATGCTGGCTTCAGGCGTGGGAGCCTCCGGAGCCCTGTGCTGCTCCCAGGCAGGTGGGCAGGCTGCCTGCAGCCCAGGTAGCACTGTGAGGAGCTGGAGATCCTGCATAAGCCTTGGACACTCTACAAAAGCTCACCTTGCACCAAAACCCACCAGAAGTGGCCACTGAAGTAAACAAAAGTTGGGATTTACTGTGCAACAGCAAACATTGTGGAACCCCCCTCCCCAAACCCAGCTGTGTTTGCAGATTCAGCTGTGTAAAGTCTCACGTTCCCATGGGCTGCAGAGGGGGAAAATTCCCTCTGATCATCTGCAGCTGCCCCACGACTGCTGGTGCCTGCAAGGGGGATGCTACAGCATGACAAGACACAGGGGCTTAGCCAGGGGCATCACTGCAAGGGGCAGAACTGGGTGGGGAGGTGAGAAGGTAAAGTGGACCAGTGGAAGGGTGAAGAAGAAAAACAAAAGAGAAAAGAAAGGTCAGAAGGATAAGAAGACACAGAGTGATTTCAGCCAGTTCGTGAACTACTCCAGGCAGGGCCTTTGTGGGTTAGTATCAATCAGGGCATGCAGGAGTCCACACCCCTGCTGAAATCAGGGCAAAAGCCTTGCGCGTAGCCCTGGTAGTGAAAAACTCACAAAGAAAGCTGATGAGACAGACCATGCCAAAAAGATTATTTTTCCCAGTTTTCAGGCAGAGAACCAGGAAAGCGTGGCAAGACTAAATGACTGACTCAAGGTCACAGAGCAAACCTCTGGCAGAGGGGAGCAAAAGCCCAGCCCAGCTGGTAGCTTATGGAGCTCAGCCCTCGAGTGCCTTGGGGCTGCTTTGGCTGACAGACTGCCACTGCAAGGCACAGAGCCATCAGACGGCTGGACAAAACACTCCAGCATTTGATGCAGACATCAGTAAGAGGTCATGGTCTCCTCTGGGTACTCAAGGGCACTTGCTTGCCACGTCTGAACATAGAGAAACTTGTTTCTTGTATCGCATAGAAAGGAGGAAAACTGCTCCTTGGTTCTTGCCAGTAGGTAAAAGCTTCAAGAAGAAAATGTTCTGCACAGATTTAACTGCTTTTTTTTTCTGCCCTGTTGCCAGGACTGCAGCACATTGATTCTCCCAAGGTTTTTTTTCAGTTCATGTCTCCTACCCTCCAATAAATCAACTCTTTTAACTTCTGCTTGCCATGTGCTTTTTATCCTGCAGGTGTATGAACTGGATGGCACCCGGCACAATAAATCATGGTCCGTGGCAACCTATCGGGAAGTGACCAGGCAGTTTGTAAAGGAGCACCCCGACTTTCTTGGAGCCAAGATTATATTCACAGCACACAGGTAGAGTCAGAATGGTGCTAAGAGCAGCTGTGCCACAGCAGAGGCAGGGAGAGAGAGGTCCAGGCCAGGAGAAGCTATGCTGAGGGCTGGGCTGAAGTGCCACAGTTGGTTAGCAATGCCTGTGTTGTCAGACCCGAGGTGTTGACTCCTGAAGCATTCCCTGGCATGTGCAAAAGGCTGAGGATGAGAGAGCATCTCTGTAAGTCTGCCTACATGCAAAGTGGCCAGGGTTGGCTCATGGCATGCACCACAAAGAAGCATCTGTGAACCCTGGGTGTGGGAATGAGTGAGAGGAGGGCTACTTGCACGTGTGCATGTCCAAGCTGTGTGCATTCATTTCCTGAGCCTGGACGTATCCTCCCTCTCTGTGGAAACTGAAGCTTTGACAGTTTCTTAGGTATGGACACTTGGTATTACAAAGGTCCTTGTGGGACCCTGCACAGTTCTCCCAGCAGCCTTTGTATGGTATGTTTGTGCTGCTGTTTGCAGGCGAGCACAAGGCTGTTCTCCAAGTCAGCCAGATGCCACAAAGTCATGTGAGGTGATCCTGAGCAAATATAACAGACCTCTCAGCAACACTTACTCCAGCTTGGCACAATGCTGTTTCCAGTTCAGAGCTGGGTTGCCTCTGGCCAGCTTGGATATGGACAGGATCTGTCTGCAAAATGCACTGTGATGCTTAAGTCTGAAAGGGCTGAAAGAAATCTAAATTTAAGACTGTCTTGAAATGCAGCTATTGTCCCACCTCCCAGCAAAACAGTCAAAAAGGGGAAAAAAAAATAAATTAAACATTTTCTCTCTGTGTTGCTGTGTTCCCTGTTTGGTAGATGGAAAAGCCAGTGAGTCAGACAAGCATGCCTCAACTCAAGTGACAGCAGGGTCTAGCCAGGCATTTCCTGGTCATTCAGGGGTTTCCTTTCATAATATCAATTTTCTGCTGCTGATACTCTGGAGACCTGAAGCTGATTGTCAGACTCAGGAGCAACCTGCATTTTGGAAATACCCCTGGGGGCCTCACTTCACAACTCAAACCCAAAGAAGGCAGGCTTGTGGGAGGGAGCCTCTGCACTGCTTTCTCTCTCTTGCTCTTTAGGATGCTGAATGTTTCCCAGATCAAAGAAGCCATCCTCACTGCCATGGCACTCAGAGCCCACTTCCCAGACACCCTGGCAGGCTTCGACCTGGTAACTGCATTTCTTCTGTGGTTTCGTGTTAACCCCTAGAGGTGTGATCTGACTACATGTATAATATGGCATATGTTCTCCACCAGAGCCAAATCCTCTGCTGCTGTACTGAACTTGGTGTAAATGAATTGCAAATTCTCCAGCTAAGGATTCTGTTGAGGGCCATTAATAAAATCCCCTGAAAGAACCAGCGCCCTACCCCAGAGCATTGTAATGTCAGTGCAGCTGGCCCCCCAGTGATCTATAGCTGTTAAGTTCCAGAGAATGCTCAAAAGTACTTTCCCTCTTTCCCCTAGGTTGGTGATGAGGATGAAGGTCATTCTCTATGGGACCTGAAGGATGCCCTGACCATCCCATATTCCATGGGGGTCAACTTGCCATACTTTTTCCATGCTGGGGAGACTGGTAAGCATGAAGACTCAAGGCCTGTTACTGCCTGCAGAGGCAAGACAATGTTCATGTGTATCTCCATGTATATAATTGGTTTTCTCTAAGCTTTTCCCTGTATCAGCTTGTTGCTGTAGCATTCCTACCTACATGGCACCTCCCCTACCTGCTCCCTGATCTTGCCTGTAGGAGTCATGTTGCTCAGTGTCTTTGCCCTGTGTGTGACATGTAGCCATGCTGCAAGAGTTACTGTGGGTAGCTGTTTCCTCCTCTGAGCAGGGTTCACCTCCCAGCCACAGCAACAACAGAATTCCTCAATTGTTCTTTTACATTTTAAGGTGAAGGAATACCTGAGCTAGCCACGAGTCTTAATTGAATCCACTCACCAAAGGAACCAATCATTACCCCTCATTTCTGGAGCAATATATAATTCTTGGCAATATATATTATTCAAGTCCAAATGGATGGGATTTATCCTGACACTGCATGACAGTTGTAGCTAACTTGTCTGTTATGCTTGTTGCATGTTGACATCTACAGAGAAGATGTCTAATATCTGAACTAGTTACCCTAGGCTCCCTTTATAACCGTGGGCAGTAACAAGCACTTCTAAGGCACAATACAACTCATTGTTGGTTGTTCCCCAGAAATGACGACTTCTCTCCATTGACTATGAATGGAGGCCAGCATGATTAGCTTAGCTGGGAGAGCAATACCATGGGCATATAAAGCCCAGGTGAGATGAGTATCTCTATGCTGGTCAATGTCCTGAGCCCCTGTTTCAGTGAAAATGCAACCCTCTCACCTTGCAACTGGGACACTTATTAATAAACATAGAACAATCATGGTTGTAAAGGACCTCCAGGATCGTCAAATCCAGTCTTCATCCTGACATCTCTCTAACCACTAGACCACAGCCTCAAGTACTACATGTTTTTTAAACCCCTCCAGGGATGGTGACTCCACCACCTCCCTGCACAGCCTGTTCCACTGCCTCAGCACTCTCTCAGTAAAGAATTTCTTCCTACTACCTGATCTAAACCTCTCCTGATGCAATTTGGTCATCTCCTCTCATTCTACCATTGTTAAATTAGGAGAAAAGCACACACTGGCTCATGTTCAGCCAGGTGTCTACTATCAGCCCCAGGTCCTTTACCACCAGGCAGCTTTCCAGCCACCCTCTCTCCTTGCAACTGGGACACTAATTAATAAACAGTTTGAGAAGATATATCTCCTCACAGCCCTGCAGTGATTCTTACCTGTCTCTGCTCAGACTGGCAGGGCACCTCTGTAGACAACAATGTGCTGGATGCATTGCTACTGAATACTAGTCGGATTGGCCACGGACTCGCCCTCATTAAACACCCAGTAGCTAAAAGTTTGTCTCTGAAGAAGGATATTCCTGTTGAAGTCTGTCCCATCTCCAACCAGGTATGTTGGTAAAAGCTTAGGTCTCAGGGCTGGGTCACTGGAATGGGATTTACCATAACAGCTAGGAACAGCTAGATGTTTTGTGGCACCCAGGCTGGCTCAGCTTCCTTTGCACCACATTACATTGCAGTTTGCTACATAGGCACATGCTGTGTATATATATAAAGCTTGTAATGCCAGTTAGTTACCCTGCTATCAGCTCCAGATGCCCTGAGCCTTTAATCATCATGGCAAATGCAGCACCAAAAGACTGTTCCTGAAATGCTCACAGTCAAACTGTTATAAATAAGCAGAAGTTATTCACACCATTGGCCTTGGTACAGATGATTAATTTAAGGAAACAACCTCCTTGTATACCCATCAGAGACAAGTAGGCTCCTTCTGCAGCAATACAGAGCAGAACACCTAATGCACTCTGAACAGACCTCTGGAGGTTCTCCCCCCCTCTCCACGACTAACTTGTCACAGACTCTAGCAGGTATGCAGTGTGCTGTAACCGTGTTTGCCATCAATGTGCTGTTGCCTCCCACCCCTCCCCACCAAGGTCCTGCTGTTGGTAGCTGACTTACGGAGCCACCCTGCAGCTGGCCTCATGGCTGAGGGGCACCCCATTGTGATCAGCCCCGATGATCCTCCCATCTTTGGGGCAAAGGGAGTGTCCTACGACTTCTACGAGGTGTTCATGGCCATTGGAGGGATGAATGCTGACCTGAGGACCTTAAAACAACTTGCACTCAACTCCATAAAGTAAGTTGCTCAGCTTGCCACAGCAATGCTAAGGGGACTGTCAGCTCTATCCCTGGAAAACCACTGCATTCCATTTGTGGGCCCAGAGTCTCCTCTGCTACACAAACTCAACTTCTGCTAATCCAAAGTCTCCTCAAGTGTGTCCCCCTCCAAGGGCAGGACATGGGGATCCCAGAGGCACATCTGCCCTTGTGTGCCTTTGACTAACTTCTTGTCTCAGTTTATTTCTCCTTTTCCATCCTTTGCAGATTTGCCTCCAGCACCTGGTTCTGGCTATGGGGAAAAATCTTGTCTTGTTATCACTTGCTTGTATCTGCCAAAATTTGACTTGCTGTGGTGTTTGCCATGGCCACCCAGGGAAACATAGGAAAACAATCTACCAGCATGTAGTTTGTGTGTAACTACTTTTTCTATTTATCTTGACAGCTGTGAATGTCCCAAAATAGTTTTGATATGGTGGCCAGGGTCTTTCTGCATATTCCTAGACTCTTGTCTGTTTGCCAAATCCTGTGCCAATCCTCAAGTCAATCCCAAGTCCCTGCATGGCCACGGACAGAACAAATACTCTCACTTCCTACCAATATGGATGAAGCCCAGGGCACATTTGAAAACAACACTGTCTCTTCTCAGTAGGTGCCATCCAGGGAGTCTCCAGCTTATGCAGACTAAGCTGTTTATCCTGATGGTTCAGGACTTGGTAGCTGTTGATATGTCCATGGCACCTCTCATCCCTGGCCAGAAGGAGCTCGAGGCTCTTTACACTGTTACCCTGTGCATGTCCTGCAAGGGTTAATCTATTGCTGCTTCCTGCCTTTTCATTCTGGTCACTGATCTTGAAATAGCTGCCCCCTTGTCTCCTGTCTGATACTGACTTTTCTCCTCCTCACAGATACAGTGCCATGCTACCGGATCAGAAAGCCAAGGCCAAAGAGGTCTGGCAGAAAAAATGGGACCAATTTGTGTCTGACCTCTCTGATAGCTTCTCGAGGGAGCTTTAAAGGAGAGGAAACTCATCTGAGAAGGCATTTGGCAAGCCAGAGTGAGACAGGCTTATTGCTAAGAGGGAGGCTGCTTATTCCATGTGACCTGAGTAGAGGAATGAACCTCAGATCTCACCTGGCAATGGGTGACAATGTGAAGAACGGTCTGAAAGTCATGGACTGAAGGTAAAAGGGAGCAGTGAGCCTTTCCAGCAACAACAGAAGAACACCTCGCTCAAAATAGCCAAAACAAACTTGCCAGTGACCAAATCCTGACATCCTCACTCAGGAAAAACATGCTTTCTAATTAGAGTTAATGGGAGATGGCCAACGTGAAGATCTCTGAGTTTTGCCTCGTCATTACAAAACGCAGACCTTGTCCAGAGACAGCTAAAGACAAACATCCAACCATCTGGGCCACTGACCTTCAGGAGAGCAAGGACTGAAAGTGACTCTTGTTATGTTTAACCCTGGGCCTGCTGCCAAAATAGCACTGCTAGGTTGAAGAACCAGTCATAGGTCTGATGTCTGCTATTTCAGGACCTACCATGGCTGCAAACAAGCTGATGGAACTTGCTCCCAGAACATTCAAGCCAGGTTGCACAGTGATCATAAAGCCAAGAAGAGGTGCTTCAGTTGCCAACAGGTTGTTTGGGGTTTTTTTTACTGCAAAATCTTTTCCTGTCCTCTGGTCACTTTTCAGCTGAGATAAATCATCCTGGCTTTGAGATCCAGCTTAATTAAAACTGTCCCCTTGCACTGGGCCACGTTAACACAGACATTCTAGAAAACACCTTTTGATTTCAGGGAGTTCCACTACCAGCCTCTGCCACCTAACTCAGAGTGAAAATGTGCTCTTCTCAGCCTGTCAGACAGATTTTCACTTTGGTGGAGAACTACTCTTACACTGTGGATATCCACAGTGTTCAGCTGGACTCTCTGTGGTTTCCAGCTCTTTGGCAACTTGTATTGCAGCAACTACACAATAAATAATGTCTGGACAAGCAGAATCCCTTTCTTAACATCACCAAAAATCTCACAAGAACTAGTTCCAGGGAGATTTTTTTTAAAAAAAAAAAAGGAAATAATCAGGATGCTAATATAAATTAACCACAATCCTTTGGCATGCATACCTCACACATGCAGCCAGGACCAACCAGTATCTCTCCCTGACTTCAGTACAATTCTGCTGGTTTGCATCAAGGGAGAACTGATAAAAGGTCCTGCTGGAAGCCAAACTCTCTCCTCTGAGCCACAGTCTTGCAAGGCCTGTCGTTTCTTGATCAGAGCAGCTTGGGCAAGCTGGCTTTCTTTATGTTTTCTGCTAATTGTCTCAAGCTGCCCAGCCATAGTGTTTATTTCTCCTGACCTTGGTTAAAACACCTTAGCAGGAGGCAAATATACTTACTTCAGAAGTGGATCAAGCTGTGCAGCCCGTGCATTGCATGTTAAATTGCCCACATTTCACAGGCTGTAAGTTCATCTCTAGTTATCCCAGGAGGGGAAAAAAACCCTCCACACTACAAACTCTGTAATAAATAAAACCACAACAGACCAAAGGTGTGTACAGAGCAGAATCCAGCAACACAAACCACAGAAAGCAGAAAGGGATCACTCGATCACACAGCTGACTGAGCAAAGGGGTTGAGTGCCTTACACTGGTTCTACTCTCTACTCAAATCTCTCTGCCCCACTTTCCTCTGAAGCACCAGCACCTGCATGATGGCCTTCCTTGGGCCTTGATGCAGATTTGTTCCTAGGAGGAGCCTACACTGGTGGAGGAGCCAGAGTAGAGCCACCTTCCCACCTCCTCCCTGGCAGTCACATGCAGATCTCAGTCTAAAGTCCCCAGGCTAGGCTTTGGGCATGGTCAGGTTATAAATGCTGATCTGGGAAATGCCTTATTTATAATGGTGCTGAGGAAAACTGCTGCAAACAGGTGGGGTGGCTGCTAACCAGTGATCCAAAGCCATGTCCCTCTGAGCCTCCTGATCTTTCAGCTTCACTACATGTAGATGGATGAAGATATTTTCTTTGCCATGAGTTGATTCTCCTTCAAGTAGGACTCTTCACTGCCAAGTTGAAGCTAATAATTACAAAGACAGTGTGGGAGGATCCAAGTTCCTCAGCACAGGTTGATCCATGTCCTTTCCTTTTCTGCCACAGTGGAAATGTTTCAGCTCTTCCTGCACTAAAAGTCTCTCACCTAAAGTCTCTTGAGGACTTTAACCATCAGTGGCCTTTTAGTTACCTGTAGCTCTTCCTCCTCATTATGCACACTAGCAGCAAGGCTAGATCTTCTGTTTGCCAAACACTTATTATTAAAAACACTTAAATTTAAATTAAATAATTTAATTGTGGAGGCTATTTTCCCTTTTTAGGTATTCAATGTGAGGTTTTAATCTGGAATGCGCAGCAAAGGGGAATGTTTCACATCACTCAGCCTGGAGCACAGTTATCAGGATCTCTGAAATGTCTTCACAGCATGCTGCAAAGGGCAATTTGATCCATGAGGCTAACACACTGTGGAGTCAAGCCCAAGCCACCTGGCAGAGACATGACACAGGTCCTCCAGCCCTGCCTTCTCCAAACCACACAGTGGCTGCCCCCAGCTCAGGGCTGTGTTTTCATAGAGACCACCCAATGCACATTATTTTCTTGTGCTACCTCCCCTCCTGTACCATCTCTGAGGTGGTTACAGCATGGAAAAGTAAAAGGAACTACTGAAGGTCATTTTACCTGCTTTTAGTGTTATTTTTACAGAAGGAAACAAAGAGAAGAGTAAATGCTATGTGACTAGCCCACCATTTTGAAAGCTGGCAAGTGCCTTGTGGGGCACCACCAAACTAGGTGGTACTACTTGAGTCTGCCCAAAGTACTGGTGGAGAAGCAGGGGAAGAAAGGGCCAGCTAGAAAACATGAAAACCTGAGATGGAGGACGTATTTGCACAGGTAGGGCTGGAGGCAGCCACAAAGGTGGTGGGAGGCTGAGTAGGGCAGACCTAAAGGGGCAGAAAGAGCCTCCTTTCAGCCTCCCTCTGGACTCAGGAGCAAGGAAGGAAAGCAGCAAATCCATGGAAGTTTCTGTGACAGTTGCTTCAAGCAGCTATAGGAATACATCAAGTCTTATGCCTGTTATCTGCCCTATCTGACTCTCCCTGTGGCCTCTTTGGGTTCAGTTTGTTTCAATAGGAGGTGGATGGAGCTTTGTTCTCAGCATACAGTGTCACAGGACCAGTAGTGTTTTGTTGCAGAGCAGCTTAGACAGCTTTTGGGGCACTTCAATGAATAAAATGTTTGCCTCCTGGTTACTCACTGGCAGGAAATGGCTGATCCAGCACTAGTGGCTGCTGTCAAGAACCATACCAATAAAACTGAGGAGTGAAGTAGCTGGTTGAAAATAGAGATGGGCCCAAGCAAGCAGCTGGATCTATGTCATGTGAGCCTCCATCACTGCAGTGGGACTACACGGATGGCAGATGCTATGCAAGTCCTCTGGCCATAAAACACAGGGCTAAATATGTGTTTTCTACCAGCTCCCAGAACCCAGCCTGCTTCAGGTTTTTCTGCTGCAAGTCTCTGAATTAGTCTCTTCACAGGTAGCAGAAGGCCATTTCTTTGGCCAAGCTCTCATTGGCTCAGTATTTAATTCCTTTCTTTCTAGGTTTGCAGCAGTTGCAATCACAGCAGGTCTATCAAGCATTTTCTGTCTGCTGAGGGACAGGCAGGTGAAGGGTCTGGCTCTCAATTCTTCTGGCTTGTCATTTTTATCAGGCTGTGTCCTCTCCCTTGGTCATTACAGGATAAGAAAGGCATTTTACTGTATTTTCTCAACCTTTAGCTTGTCCATCATTCCATGAGCAGGCTGCAGCAGAGAAGAGATAAACCAAGGTGGGGGAGGGCTGGTTCAGGCCATTAAAGCCTCTGCAGTAAGAAAAGAGATGGAAGGTACAGCTGCTTTCAAGGGGGATGTTAGAAGGTCAGGAAGGGGGGGTGATGACAGGGCTATAAGTCCAGGGAAAACAGAGCTGCGAAGTTTACCCAGGAACTTGCAGGAGAAGGCTGTGAGCAACTGACTGTTTTGTTTGCCTGTAAAGAAAGCTGTGCAAAGGAATGAGGGAAACATCTAAGTACAGGGAAGACAGGGGAAGAAGAGGGAGTATCCTGTGGGTGGGTGTATGAAAGGCAGATAGACCATCTCTAGGGGTGTAGATAGACCATCTATTAGTGGGTATGGCTATTGCAAGATGTGCCTGCAGAAAGAAATAGTAACATCCATCCACATGGAACAGGCAAAAGGGGAAACTCCTAGCAGAGTCACAGAGAAAGTCTCAGCTCCTGAAGGGAAAATTAACTGACCAGGCATTTCGCACAGGGATGATGGGCTAAAGTCTGCCTGCTTGTGCTAGGAGGAGGGGGGTTCAGCAGCCAAAGTCATCGCCACAGGGTGCAATGCTTGGCAGCCACGCTGCTGTTGGTCTCTGCTGCATTTGCCAGGCTCAGCCTGTGCCCAACCACTGGCAAACTCCCTCTGTATTTGTTTAAAAAGAAGCACTTCAGCCTGCTGAACAATGTTCCTTGTAAAAATAAACACAGCAGCTCTGCCAGCCTGCTGGGAACGCTCACTGGGGTGGGCATGCACACACACACATACATACACACACAGACACACACTTTGGGGGCTCCCCTTCAACAGCGGGTTGTAGCAGGCACCCATAGTATGAATAGGGCCAGCACATCACCAACAGGTGAAGGTTGTGCAAAGTCCTGCACCTGCACCAGGTCAATCCCCAGTATCCATACAGGCTAGAGGATAAAGGGATTAAGAGCAGCTCTACAGTGAAGGACTTGTAGGGTGCTGGAAGAAAATCTGGACAAAAGTCTGCAATGTGTGCTCATACACCAGAAGGCCAAATTGCATCCTGAGTGGCATCAAAAGAATCATGGCCAGCAGTTCAAGAGTTGATTCTGTTCCTCTGCTCTACTCTACACCACCTAGAGCACTCTGGGACCCTCAGCATAAGAAAGACCTGCTCCTGAAGGTCCAGAGGAGGCCCCCCAAAATGATCAGTGTGCTGAAGCACCTCCCCTGTGAGGGCACAGGCTGAGTTGAGCTTGTTCAGCCTGGAGAAGAGAGTGCTCTGCATCTTATTGTGGCCTTTCAGTACCCGGAGGAGGCCTGGAAGAAAGATGGGGGAAGACAGACTAGATATATATTCACAATGAGGGTGGCAAGACACAACAGCGGGCTGCCCAGAGCGGTAGTGGATGCCCCATCCCTGGAACCATCCCAGGTGAGGTTGGCCAGGGCTAAGCAACCAGCTCTATTGCAGAGGTCCCTGCTCCCCGCAGGGGCCTTGGACGAGATGACCTTTAACGGTCCCTTCCAACTCAAACCGTTCTATTATTCCAAGGTTCGAAACCGCCTCTCCACGGCCCAGGGTCCTGCTCCGAAGCAGAACAACACCTCGCCCGCCCCTGCCGGCGCCCGCAGCCCCTGCCCACCGCTCAGCAGCGGCTGAGGGCGGCGCTCCCGCCGCTCAGAGGCGCGGCCCCGCCTCGCCCGCGCGCCGTGGAGCTGAGTCGCCCCCTGGCGGACTCGGCGGGAAGCGCCGCCCCGCTCGCCTCTCAGCGGCGCCAACAACATGAGGTGAAACAAACAAACAAACGAACGAACGAACAAACAAACCCAAACCAAAAACCACCCTAAAAGTCCCTCATGGTGGGGGAGCAAGAGCGGGTCAGTCTCCGCCGGGCTCCTCCGCAGCACCGGCCGTCAAAGCGTTACAGCTTTGGCTATGCCCGGGCAGGGGGCATGAGCACACCCCCCCAAAACCCCAAACTAACGGGTATTTAGATCTGCTAAATATTTTTGCAACTGAATCCTCACTACCGCAGGGACCTGTCCGGATGCCTCCCGCAGCTGTTTCGCAAGTCTCGTGAACGGGGCAAATGCATTCTTCCAGTTCAAAAAGAAAGGGCTGACAGTCTGCATGCAGCAAAGCAATTGGGTCAGCCTGATTTCAGCGACTAGAGGCACTGAGCCCCGTCATCGAAACAGGGAGTCTAACTGGCAAGTGGTTGTGCCGTTAAAAGGCCATAAATCCACATTAGCCAATACTCGAGGCAGAAATCACAGCAAATAAATCAATTCTTTTCTCTGCCAGAAGGAAACTCCTTGGTGGAGGGATAAGGTTCTTGTGCCTCTTGTCACTCTAAATTTAGAAAGTCTTTGCCTCTCCCTCCAACTGTAGTTTTCATCGGCAAATGGAAATGAAGTTTTCATCGGCAGCCAAGGGAAATGAGGGTTGGAGGCCCCTGGTTTGGAAGGGGTGTGTAAGGAGTTGAGGGAGCAAACTTCAAACAGCTGGTGACTACCTCCCTGGTCTTAGTGGAAGAAGGTTTGAAGCCCAGTTCTGCAGGGAACTAAATACTTTCAGTAATATCTCCAAGGCCAGCATAAATTTTGCCAGAACAGGAGGAGCTGCAAACGCTTCTGAGAAATGAAAGTGATCCTGCAAGTTGAGGAAATTTTGTAAAATAAACAGTCAGTAATTCAGTTAAGGCAAAGGCACTTAGGGAGGAATAACCATCTGTACAAATGTTTAGCGCTGAGTTGCCAGTGCTTTAATAGCTCTGCAGAAAGGGCTCCGAGTGTTTAAGTGGGTGAAAAACAAATTAAGGTTGGTGTTCATGGCAATGGACACATAAAACCAAACAATCGCATTGTTTGTGTAATTGTCTAGAGTCATAATGTGCTAAACCTGCTGTATCACAGGAGTCAGATCTTAAGCTGAGCCAGAAAGTAAACAAACATTGTTTCATCTCCATGGATGTGAGGTGAACCTTTTGCTTTTCTCAGGTCTGGAAAGGTCTCAGCTGAATTCAACGGTGAGATTTCTCTCCCATGCCCCAGAAAAGAGTGAGCCCCTGTGACACAGTCCATTAGACAGCAGTAAAAATGACCGGAGTTTTAGAAAATGTTGTAGGAAAAAAAGACCACAAGACGTGGATTTTCATAGAAAAGCCTGAGCTAAGGCAAGGTGGCACTTGACGGGGGTAAGAAGTTGCAGTGAAGATCCTTTGTGTGCGCACTGCAAGCAGGGTAAATTGTAACCACTTTAGATTGAAACCGAGCTATGATGCACCGCTGTGAGGACTGGACCATACAGCACAAAAGCAGCTTCGCTCACACCACCCAGAGTGTCCCCTCACTGGAGTGATAAAGGGTTTGTGCACCGTTCCGCGATCTGGGAACGGGTTAGATAAAACCCTCTAAGGCCTGGTGTAGCTGATTAGAAAGGTCTAAGCCTCTTGCTCCTGTCCTGGCCCCGTCTCCTTTCCTGCCCCAATCTTTTCTCGTTCGTGGTTTTGCACGCTTCGCCCGTCGCAGGGGCTGCTCGGGCCCGTTTACTGGGCACTCCCTTTTCTTCCACCGCCGCAAACCCCGCCAGCCTCGCCGCTGTTCCCGACACCTGCTTTGGCAATACTTTCGCCGTCCCCAGTTTCTCTTTCATCTCTCCCCAAGCCAGTAACTTTGCCCCGAAGCAAACACAACAGTGCACCCCTGCAACCGACTACACGGTCTCCACGGCGACGGCTTGGCCGGATCCCGTCCTCCCGCTCCCACTCGCCAGCGCGTCCCGACCAACCGGGGGAGAAGGCAGGCAGCCCTCTGCCGCCCCCGCGCTCCGCACCCTCCGCCCCGGTCCCGCCCCGCCGGGCCCCGCGCCTCGCTGGGAGCTGTAGTCCGGGAACTACGAGACCCGGCGTGCCCAGCCGCCGGCCCTGGGAGCGGGCCAGGCGAGAGCCGTGCAGCATGGCGCTCCGCAGCTGTCTGCGGGCCGGGCGGGGGCTGCTACGCGCCGCGGGGCCTCGGAGACCTCCCGCCCGCGGGGGCTGCTCCGGAGGCCGGGTGAGCGGCAGCGGCTTAGGGACCGGGCCCGCCGCCCGCGTCCTTGCTGCGGGCCGGGAAGGGCGCCGCGGGCCGGGGCTGGGTGCCGGGCGGGGTGGGGGGGGAAGAGGGAAGGGCTCCTATCGGCGGGTGACCGCTCTCTTCACTTGCCTTGTAGTCGCCGGCTTTCGGGTTTCTCTTCGACGTGGACGGGGTGCTGGTGCGGGGCAGCCAGACGGTGCCCGCCGCCCGCCAGGCCTTCCAGAGGCTGTCTAACGGCAGCGGACGGCTCCGGGTGCCCGTCGTCTTCCTGACCAACGCCGGCAACTGCCTGAGATCGGCCAAGGCCCAAGAGCTCTCCCATGCGCTGGGGCTGCAGGTAACGGCGGCGGGACCGCCAGGCGAGGCGGGACGAGGAGGCACTTTCGGCGGAGTTAAAGGGGAGCCCACATAGCTGGGAAGCGGCTTCTTCACAGCTGCCCCCGTTCACGTTTCCCTGCTTTGGAGGGGAGCCCACCCAGCGCCACTTCCCTGGCAGGCCTGAAGAGCTGGGGGTGGCTGCACCCCCGAGTGACCAGCCCTCCCCGGCCTGTCGGGTGCGGAGGGAGGCAGGTAGCAGCCGGAGTTAGGGACGCGACCCGACTGCAGGCAGAAGGGGGAAAATATTCCCCCGCAGATCACCTGTCAGCCTCCCCTCCCTCCCCCAGGTGTCTCCGGAGCAGGTGATCCTTTCCCACAGCCCCCTGCAGCAATTCAGCCAGTTCCATCAGAAGTGCATGCTGGTGGCTGGGCAGGGGCCCGTGGAGGAGAACGCCCAGAAGTATCCTTTGCTGTGCATGCCTCTAGGTGCTCTGCATGTCCTGCTGTAGCTTCCAGGGTGAATGCAGCTGCTCCTGCCTTGCCCCTGGCACTCACTTGGTCAGCTTATAGATGCTCAAGGAGATGGAATGGTCACTGCTCTCATGAGGATGCACTCTCATGCAGAGGTTCAAATGCAGACACTAACTGTTGATCACCTCTTGGCTGTCCTTGGTCAGTGTTTGGCTTCTCATGCTGGTTACCTGCCTTGTGAGCTCCATTGGTGCTCCTGCTGGTCAGATGTCACCATAAGTACTCGATCAGTTTTGGGCCTTTCTTTAATCACTTCTGAGATTAAACTGTGCTCCTCATTCTTTCTAATGTAAAGTCCCAGCTCTCCCACACCTAGCATTTTCCCCATTAATCTGACAGTGACTGAAGGAACTCAAATACCATTGGAGTATTTGAAGCATCTCAGTACAGGGACATGGTCTAAGTGACAATCCCACATGCACATTGCACAGCTGAGGCAAGGGCACAGCAGGTCTCATATGTCTCATGTCTACAGGGAGATAAGAGCTGCTTGCAGTGTTTGCAACACCTCAGCCTGTATGCACAGTCACACTTTGTACTGAACGTTTAAATTTGGTACCAACCCTTGGCCTGTCTTTATGTTTCCCAAGGGTCAATAGGGCAAGCTAAGGGCAAGGTGTTCTGCAAGACAACGTAACTCAGCCTTCACTTGCATAGTTTTATCAGCACAGACCATTTCCTTTTCACCAGTTGAGCTGATGAGTGCTTCACTGATTCTGCAACCAGTGGAGAGGTCTGCCCAGCCTCCCTGTGCTGCACTGATAAGAGAACCCTAGCCTTAAAGGTCTCCCAGAATGCATCCATTCTGTCTTGGAGCACCCTCTGCTCTTTGCCTGTTTCCAGGGATTGCTGTTCACCCAGGAAATCACCCCAGTGTGTTTTTTGATTTTTTTTTTTGTAATCTTCAACCTAAAGGGCCACCTTCAGGTTGAAGCAGAGCATGCAGTTTGACTGAAAGCCATTTATGCATTAACCAGGTGAAATAACTGCTCTGCTACTAGGACTTCTATTTCTTAATGCCTTAGATGCCTTTGCAAGTAACTTTCAAAAAAACCCAAAACAAACCGACCAACCTCCACAACAATCTCCACAACTTTCCTTGATGGTCTGAAACAGCCTGGGGTTCAAGCATGTGGTCACCATAGAAGCCCTGAGGAAGGCATATCCCCTGTTGGACATGGTGGACCAGAGCCGGAGGCCAAAGGAACTGGTAATTTCTTGATGCATCAGTAGATCGGGTGGTCTGGTGTGGGGGTGCTTACAGGGTATGGCATGGAGAAGCTGCAGAGGCACAGAGCAGCTGGCTGCTAGTGCCCTTCTTTAGCCAGAATCTGGGACTGGTACTGAGCTGCCAGCATCTCTCAGCTCTTTCCAGTGTTGACTCTTGCGGGAAGGGCAAGAACTTTCCCCTCTCCTCTCTCATGCCATGCCTGTCTTTTCTTGCTGTTCCTTTCACTGAGTGGTAAAATGGTTTGGTTGACATCTTAAGCTCTGAGACAGGAAAGCAAGATCTGTGAAATCCAATCTGGGATGGGAGGGTGGGGGAAATCTTTGGGATTCCAGGTGACCTTGTCTTGCCTCTTTATGGAGCTGCTTTGGCAGGTTCAAAGGAAGCATTTTTAATTTTATTTTGGAGACGGCAGTAGGTTTTTGCAATACTAACCCAGCCTTTGCTTTTTCTTGGCAGCCTCCTCCAACCACTGGCTTCCCCACTATAGAAGGTATGGAATAGCCTTTGTTTACATATGACCAGCCAGCAGAAATAGCAGCAAGGCAAGCCAGCTGGGGTAGGAACTAGGGGTGTGCTGCCGGCTCGTCGCTATCCACAGGCAGCTTATTCAGAGGATACAGTCAGGAGGCAGCCTTGCTGCCTTCACGTAGCATGAAACATAAGCTGATAAGAGCAAAGCCAACTTTGATCCCTGGTCCAACATCTGGATGCAGTGGTACATGTGGTATGGTGATAGGCTGACTGGAGCCTTGGCAGAAGCTGTATTAGCAGCTAGTGAGGAAACCACCCTTGCTACCAGGTGGCTTTTGGTAGTGGGTCCTGTATTTGGATGCTCTGAGTTTCCAAGCACCTCTTGAAATCTTCCAGGGGTGATTCTATTTGGTGAGCCTGTGAGGTGGGAAACAAGCCTACAACTTATTATTGATGTCCTCTTGAGCAACGGGAACCTTGGAGCAGAGTTGAAAGATATACCATACCCCCACCTGCCTGTCCTTGCCTGCAACATGGATCTGCTGTGGATGGCTGAAGCCAAGATGCCCAGGTGAGAAACACATGTAGAATTTGTTTTAGCCTATTCCATATATCTCTCCTTCAGATGAGCTTATCTTACTAGGTTTTTTTTTTTAGTGCTATAATTTGACTGCATAGCACAATTAGCAGCAGAGATAAGAAAACTATATGAGAAACAAAGACTAAAAGCTCAAAGAAACAAAGTCCAGAGCATTGCCTGTAGATCCTGTGTCCAAACTAGGCGGTACCCTGGCTACAGCAGATGGTCCTCCTCACTGAGGAGCATTTGCTACTTAAATGATGCAACTAGAGATTGCAGTTTAATACTGAGTATTTCCTTCCTGGAGCAGGTTTGGCCATGGCACTTTCCTTCTGTGTTTGGAGAACATCTACAAGAAAGTGACAGGCCGGGAGCTGAAGTACGAGGCCTTGATTGGCAAGCCCAGCACAGTCACCTACCGCTACGCCGAGTACTTGATAAAAGAGCAGGCAGAGAAACAGGGCTGGAAGGCTCCCATCCAACGCCTCTATGCAGTTGGGTAAGAGACTGGTTTTCCTCCTGCTTTCTTTAGAGAGTTGCATACTGATTTAAGCCTTTTTTTTTTTTTTTTTTTCCCCTAATAGAGATTTCTTAAATGAATACCAGAATCCCCATTGCATCTTTGGAGCCTCACATCCTGGAACAGAGGCTTGCTAGCTTTTATACCCTGAAGTTTCAGTAATTTGAAAAGTCTCTCAGCCCAGTAAAGCTGTTACTGTAGGATGCAGAGTGCATGTAGCATAGCTAGATTAAAGAAAACAGGTGTGGTACCATTAGCCCAAACACTTTGGGACTGTAGGTAATACTTTACAGTAATATCTGAAACAGTCTTGGGCACCTTAGGTGCATCTTGGGCCCTTTGAAAGCTGTTCATGAAACACGTGAGCAGGACACACCAGTAGGTGGATTCACTGGCCCAGTCTGGGTGCCTCTCCTTCCCCCTGTGCTGTTTTAATCCCAGTCTGTCAGAACCTTGGATGGGCTAATTTTTCATTTCTGTTTCACACTGTGACCTTACCCAGGGATAACCCCATGTCTGATGTTTATGGGGCAAACCTCTACAACAACTACCTCAAGTCAGCTCACCAGAAGCAGATCCAGACTGGGGTGAAGAGGAGCCTGCAGGCAGCCAGTCCCCAGACTGAGGATCACCTCAAGCTGGGAAAGGACTGTGATCATTCAGTGGAGAGCTGCGAGTCGATTCTGGTCTGCACTGGGGTTTACCGCCACAACGCAGATGCTCCCAGTAAGACGAAGGAATGCCAGATGGAGACAGTGTTCCATGGCCATCGGGACTTCTGCTTTGACCCCAGCCTGGTAGAGGCATCTTACATAGTGCAGGATGTGAATGATGCTGTGCAACTGGCTTTCAAGAAGGAGAACTGGAGCTAGGGTTAAGACAGGTGTACCTGAAGCTCTGCAGTCATGGATTTTATGGATTGGAGAGGGAAGAGGGGAAGAACAGGGAGAGATCTGGGGTGAACTAATCTAACCAACAGGAAAGAAAACTCCCTGTCTCAGCACTAAAGCCCCTTGCTTTGATTGGTACTCATGCACAATCCTGACAGATGCCAGCAGGCTTTCAACTGTGAACATACATTGCTGCCATCAATAATTGAGCCATAATGGAAACAGGGTATAAGGACAAAGCTTGTTCCAGCAATCCTGGTTTTGTTCAGCCATCCGAGTTCTTTCTTTTCCACCCTTTGTGCACAAAGGTCAGGCAAGCACACCCACCTCATCCTCATGCCGTGTTTGAGGATGAAGCTCTTCCCTGTGCAAGGAGCCACCATTAACCAATGCATAATTTGTACAGTGTACTATTGGTCCAGTCAGTGATGTGAGCACACCAGAAGCTGTGTTGTGGTGGCACTGTGCCAAGGAAGGCTTTAAGTGTGAACATTCTCCTTACGAAGAATTAAGTGCCTATGAACTTTAACAAATTGGGGGTTTGCCAGTACATCCCTGTTAGTCTGAAACAAAATCCCATTTTGCAATCCTCCAGCAGCCACGGAGAGGAAGGGCCCCTCAAAGGAAGCTGCAGTAGCCAGAGCAACTTGCTGCAGGGCCAAGAGGAAAGTTACATTCTTCCACCTATTTAGCATTCTGTGACCACTTCTGCCTTTTCACATCCCACTAGGGAGCCAACAGCCTGCTTTCAGTAGCACAGGGAATCACAACAGTCTGAATTTCCAGACTTATCTTTGCCCAGAACTCACTGCTGCAGCAAGAGGCTGTTTCAGCAGCCACCCTCACCCCAACTGTTGAGGGTAACATCCCCCTGCTTCAGCTGGCACAGCTCCCAAAGAGGGGCCAGCCAGAAACAGTCACAGCCTGCCTTTGCTCCAGCCTTGTGTACAAGGTTTGAAAGAGGAGATCATTAAACCAGCATATGAGCCCCAAATGCCCAGTCTTAATCTTTAAGAGTACAAATATATCTGTCCTTGACTTATTTTTTCCTGTCTTCCTTTGTGTGGTTTGCAGCTCAGGGATATCCCATACAGTCTGATCCCTGTTCCCACCTCTTCCTTTAGAATACAGGTAGAGTCTGGCTAATATCAACTAGCAGCTGGGACTTGCCTGCTCAGGTCCATTTTCATATCCCTAATGACATGCACCTTCTGTTGCTTCTGTTCTCCTAGTTTTGGCTGTCCAGAGAAAGATCTCCTTAGTCCAAAGAAGCTAAGCAAGGATTGCTTGAAGAAAAAATCTAAGAGACTGGCTCAGCAGGGAGTATCTTAATTCTAGAGGAGCACTGTGATTTTAGAAGCATAAATCAGTCTGCATATGTGATGGAAAGCCTTTGGAGCCAACACAACTGTGTTGGTGTGCCTAGTTACACTCAGCTCACAATACACTGAGAGATCAGAAATAGGTCTGCTCTGCCTCTTCCTTCCTTCCTGCTTTACAGGGTACAAACAAGATGTTCTGTGCACAAGTTTGAGTTGTTCTTAATTTAATTCTCAGCACTCATGTTCACTGACATTCTGCTTCAGCAGCTCTCCATCTTCCCAACACTGATGTATCTTGCTGGGAAGGTCACAGTGCAGAGAAGGTTCTGCTCTGAAGGGACTGGGTGCCCTGTCAGTGACTCAGGCAAAGAGATCATTCTCTCCTCTTTCTCTATACATTATTTTCTGAATAGGAACAGAAAAATACCTCTTTGGGTGAATTTCTCTCCTGCAAGTTCCACAGTGGGAAGCACAGTTATTTCTTCTCTTAGCACTAGCTGGAGTTGTCTTAACAGAACAAGAATTACTTCGCTGCTTCTAAAAGCATCTGTAACATGAGCAACACAATCTTAGATTTAAATACTCTTTTTCCCCACTGGAGAAAAACTAAAAAATTACCAGTTCATCTACTTGCACAACATCAGGGCTGATCTCCAGTTTCCAGAAGAGCAAATACAGGGAAGGACTTTGCATATAACAGTGAAGGTCCTGAGCTTTCAGTGCATGACCACAGTCTCACTTGTGCTGTGGACCCAGTGTACCAGGACTGAAACTGGAAATCTAAAACCCATTTATATATAAACTAGCTCCAGGGTCCCTCAGCCTTATTTTTTGGGGGTGCCATCCAGCATGGAAAGAGGAGCACTCCCTTTCCTTGCAGGATCTGCTAACTTGGATGGTAACTTTCCTGGGATTAATTGGTCTTCTAGGCCATGATTACACAGACCTCAGAGAGCTGGTTGCTGACAATAACTTCTAGCCACACCTTCAGCTTGGTAAGTAGTTATCTGAAGGAATATCAAGGTCTGTCCCCCCGTGTGTGCAGTAACCACTGGCAGAGGTCTGTCTTGCTACAACTATGGTGCAACTTAATGAAAGACAAGGTGCAGCTGAAACAGTTGGTCCCTGAGGGATGTAGTGCAGCCATCCCCACGGAGCCAGGTGCAATGGCTGCTTCTCCAGTGATGGTGGTAGCCTCATGGAAGAAGCATACAGAAGAAGTTTGAGAAATCATAAGCAGTTTGTAATTTCATAGGAGCACACACAGCTCATCTCAGGGCCATAGACAGCAAGGGAACTATGGTAGCATCTCCTCCTGGAAAGGAGAGGTCTGCATTTGTATGGAGAGTGAGCCAGGGGTTATCTTTAGAACAGCACTGGAGGTGAGCTGACTGATACCAGTCATGCTTTTAGCTCCAGATTTGGTTTTTTTTCACCATGTTAATGTTGAAACAGCACTCTGGGTGTCTTAAAAATGCATAGGAGGCACTTCAGTGATAAGGGATTTAAGAAATGCTTTGCTTGTGAGTTGAAATTGGACAGAAGGGAGGAGAAGGAATCTAAAAATATCTTGTACCCTTTCCCCAATTCTTACCAAGTAAGGTTGCATAAAAGGTTGTTGTTGGTCTGTGTGCTAATTAGACAGATGGGGTGTCCTTGGTCTTGAGCAACACAGAGACCTTTCCTCTCTTCCCCAGCTCAGCTTCTTGAAACACTGTACTTTGTCCAAGTCACTGTCTAGGAACTGCATGGACACAGAAGATGGAGTAGGAACTCTGGGTTCTCCAGCTGCAGCTGGATACTGACTTGACTGTGGAAGATTTCTACAAACAAAAGTGCTTGCCAAATCTCCTCTGTCCACAAGCTTTGTGCTCGAGTGCTGTACGGGCTTCTAGTTTCTCTGCAGCTCACTTCTAGAAATCTGTTATTGATGGATTTCACTGAATTCTTTTTTCCTTGGAATTGCAGCTTCCGGGAATTAGCTTCAAGTATGGCTGAAACAAAACTTTTCCTTTGTCTCATGTATTGCACAGAAGTGGTACTTGTGGTATATATATAGAATATATAATTTCTCTCATTTGGAGCAAGCCTACTTCTGTGCAGATTATGGGACCAACCAGGACATGGAACTTCACTTGCACCTTAATATTTTTATGGTGCACTGTCCAATACAGCAAACATGGAGGAGACCTGATCCTGACAGCTCCATCTGCCATAGATGGATGGGTTTTAGTCAAGCCTAAAGGGATTATGCAGGGAAGTGAGGCAACTGAGAATAGCAGGGAGGAGGGATAGATCTTGATTTGGATCTGAAGCAGAGAGCTTCATGCAAGAACACGGTGGCCAGAGAGGTCACATCCTGTATTCCACAGGACACGTGCAACTACTAGCCTGGCATTCAGGGAGTCATAACACTACTGTGCCCTTTTCTTCCAGTCTTAATCCTGGTGTGTCTTTTTCCCCACCAATAAATGACTAATGTTTCAGATTGTCATGTGCACTGTAGCAGAGTGATTACATATCATACAGAGTAATCACAATCTGTGATTATTTCAGATTTCATATTAATTTCAACCCACTTCCAGAATTGCTTCTTTGATCTAGCACATATATAAAATAATAAAAGGTGTTTTCTTTGAATTAAATGTTAACTTCCTGTGTGTACATTTCATGAGTCTTATCCTGGTCTCTTTCACATCTTTGCCCTAGAAGTTTATCAAGGCTAGTTCTGTCTTTAGTTCCATTGCTCAGCCCATTCTCAGATTTTCTTGAGAGAACCATCCTGAAAGATAATCCTCCAGCAATTCTTTTGACTGAGCCAGGCTGTGGCTCCCTGTAAGCTGTACCCCTGCCATAGTCAGGTGAGAGGAGTGCAATTTTGACCATTCCTACTCTGTAGAGGGTGGAAAAAGAGACACTTCACAAGCTATAACTGGGAAAGGATTCTCATTCTCAGCACAGAGTGGAACTGAATTGTATTGTACATCCTGGAGAAATAATGTATGGCCCCAACCTCTAATAAATCATAATAATGAAAAGCATTAACCAGCCTTTTCCTTTTATCCAGTACTCAGTCATTGGAGCACTTACCCAAGAGAGGGCCTGTTAAGGTTTAGTTAGGCAGAAGGAGATCAAAACCTGAACATCTCACTACACTATTGTCAAAGAGCTCACCCTGGTACAGACCTTAGCCCCTCAAGGGCATGCCCAAACCCTTCCTTTACCAAAGCTACCCAACCTCAGTTCCAAAGCACAAGTCTTCATAGGTGTTTGCAGCCACACATTCAATTTGATGAAAATTAGGCTTTTAAAGAATGTTATGGCTCCTGTTGTCACCAGTTTAAAACCCCACACCTGCAAGACATGTTCTTCAGGAACCAAACTGGTCCATCAAGAAGCCCATTTCTCTACTTCACTATAATAAACCTGCTTTTTGTAAGTCAGTGAAACTACTACTTTCTCCTCAAAGTTGCAACACACACTGTGTACTAAGTACAAAAGACTTGGAGCAGCCCCCAAAACCTCTTCACTTTCCAAACTCCTACCTACCCTCTGCAAGCATGAAAAAAAATGTTTGCATTTTATGCTGGCATCAAAAGTTCATTGAGCTGTGATCTAATTACAAGCAATAGATCATTGCACTTTTATACCCCTTTGTAGAGCATCTGTATTCTCCAAACCAGAACACTGGATCAGCAGTTTGGTTACACTGTGATTAGAGGCAGACAAGTCCAGATGGCTTTGAATTATGGTGCTGGCCAGGTGAAGCTTTTCTACCCTTACCCAAGACTTCAGCCCTAACTGTTCAAATGGATTAGATAAGTGCAGCACAAAGTGTGTGTCAGTGAATCCCAGAACATTCCTTTCCCACACAAAAGGCAATTTAAGTACAGTTAGAGCAGATTATGCTCAAACTCACTGAGATCAGCTTTACCTCCTTCCCTCCCACTGCTGCCAGTTTCTGACAGCTTACTGCAGGGTATAATTAGGGATTTAGTTTCTCCTCTTTCTTTCAGGCATATATTTGCCTCTTTCTTCTCCCCATCCTCCAAAGAAATTGACTCATTTATATTGTTTCCTCCTGAGTTCTGTCCTCAAGAAAGTTTTGTCTTTGCCCCAGCAGAGGTATTTTTGAGGGCACTCATTTCCACTGGTTTTACACTACTTGTTTCCACTAGCAGAGTAAACTGGAAATGGAGGCATTTGAGATACTCAGTATGAATGTTTCACCAAAACTCAGTTGTCTGCTGCTTGGCTTTAAAAATATGTATACACACACATATTGAGGCATACACATAAATACATAAAGAAGCCAGAAACATAGCTTTTGGAGCTGTTGAAGAGTAGAAGCTATTTATAGCTTAGCCCTTAAATGTTTTAACAGTAATAGTTAAGCACTAACACTTCCAAGCAATGAACATGGCATTAAATAACTGGATCACATGGGAAGCATCAGCTTGTCATCTCTCATCCTACAGTGTGCTACAAAAAGCTCTTCAGTGCTTTCTTGAGTAGAAAACACTTCTCCCCTCACTCCCATTTTAAGGCTCAGGGACAATTCCCACTTCCTTCCCCACAAATAAGCCGTTTTCTTATTATCACCTGTGTGCTTGGGTTGTGTTTGCCCTGCTGGAGCCCATGCTTACCACAAGGAAGTCCTTAAGCTCCCACCCTCCTTCCTGGTGCTCCCCCATCCCTGCTTATAGCTCCCCTTGCCCTGCAGGTCTGTGTTCCGACCAGCCTACCTTAGATGCAGGGATCTTCCCAGCCCCAGAATGGATCCATCCTTTTGATTCCTGAAGAACCATTTTCTTAAGGCTCTTCTTGTCCAGCTCACAGAGTCTCAGCCCAGCAGACCCAGGCTCCCTAGAGTGGAAGAAGTGCAAGCCCCCTTCCCCAGAAGGCACTGGTTAAGACAGGCTCACTTAGCACCCAGTACCCCCCAGGTGCATCGCTTTCCCTGTTTGCCTGGGCTGAGCATATTAGAGCCCATTGCCTCAGGTGGGCAGGCCAGCTGTGGGTGACAGCCCATCCCTCCTGAAGTCCTGGGATCCCCATCCAACTGCACTTACCCTAGCAGGTAATACAGATGCCAGAAACACACCCAAGCCTTTGTGAGGTGACGCCAGTCTAAGATACACCAGCCCATTCACCATTCTGCAGGCTGATTGTTCTTTTGAACACTCATGTTCCTTACAGTATGCTATAATTACTTACCTCCTTAAAGTATTTTTATTTGCTAATTGAAATGTGGAATTAGGGAGAAAGGGCCCTTACATAGCAAGAGAGTGGTTGCACGTTCAGTCTCATCTGCTGCTACATACCATGAGAAGGTGAGTTAGTGGAAGGCAATGACACAAGCAGTGCTGGTACAGGGTTGAATCTTGGCCAAGTGTATCCTAGCACTGAAAACTCAATGTGAGTGCAGCAGAAGACAGGTGTCCCCCAGCCTAGCTGTGACCCAGCCATACAGGTAATGGCAGCAAAGATGCAGCAGCATGGGAGACCATGGGAATGCCTGCATGGTGCTACCCCACCTTAGAGGTTGTACCACTTCAGTTCTGTGCTGCCCAAGTAACTCCATTAAAGCTTACATAGCCTCCAGCTATTTCCCCTCCTCAATTGTGAACATTCTTTAAGAGAACCAATTTTTTTTGTGAACCCCCCTCACTCCACTCTCCATTGGCAGTAGTACTTTTGCTGTGATTCTTCTTCCCCTGCTTTTCCTCTTCATTATTGCTGTGTGTCTAAAGAAAGTGTCAACCCACCTCAAGTTCTTCCCTTTCTCACGTATTTCTTTGTTGAGGGTTTAAGCATGAATTCTCCTGGTACTCCAGACAGATTTCTCCTTGTTGTCAAGAGCAGCCAGTGATATTTACTGGAGTAGGACTCCTCAGGGAGCCCACACCAACATGTATTAGATGTTTGTCACTGCTGCCCTTCCCAGTACTAAGCATCTGGGTTTTTTTCCAACCCGCTGTGTTAATTAGCAACACCCTCAAAAGTAAAGATATTTTGGGTCTTTATCACTAGGTGAAGTTAATACAGGCATTTATAGCTACAGCTTATTCAGTATGAGCCACACCATCGACAGGCAGCACCCAGCTCATCACTGGTGGGCACAGGTAGGAATGAGGGACTGGTGATGCTGAGCACCAAGCCACTTTGAAATGTGATGTGCCAAGTCATTAGTGCTGGTGCTGTGACAGATCCCGCCAGCCAAGCTCAGTTCAAGGCCATTATTAGTAGGTCAATAAAGGCCCCAACTGGTGATTTCACTAGAAGTAGGAACTCTAGGACTATTCACATCAATTTAAATCACAGCAAGCTGGGCAGAGCCCTCACTATGTGGCTTGGCTCAGCTCAGGAAATCGGTCGGGTAAAAGACACTTACTTTGATGTACAATTACAGATGAATGTCCAGCACCACAGTTGAGGAGCCACAAGGGAGTTCTTTGCTGGAGGCTCTGCACCAGGACACTGGCCCTTGTGTTGATCAGCCTAGAGAGATCGGGAGAGACTGAAGTACTTCGATTTTTTTTGGACTGGGTGCCGTGGGGCTGTGGCATGTCCGTGGGTGACTTGCCCAGGCCCGGTTAACGCCATTCACGAAGAGGGGAAGGGGGAGGGGGCAGCCGGGCCATGCTCCCCGAGATGTGGCTCTGTCGCAGCCCCGGGGACGGAGAGTGGGGGCACCTTCCTCCCCTTCTCCTTCTCGCTCCCCTCCTCCCCTTCCCCGGCAGCACAGCTGCTCTCCGCTCCCCCTCCCCAAGCCCACCCACCGCCGCCAGCGGAGACGCCCGCCCCGGCTCCGGCAGCTGCTGCGGTAGCGGCTCGGCACCGCCCCCGGCCGCCCCCGCCGCGCCCCGCCGCTCGGGCTCTCCGCACCGCTGCCACCGCTGCCGCCGCCACTCCTGCTGCCGGTGCGGCGGCGCGGGGGGCGGG
>JAOEGS010012652.1:0-50414 GCA_025447755.1 Corythornis vintsioides | reverse complement strand
GGGAGGGCTCATCCGATCGCTATCAAGGTGCCGGGGGCCAGGCAGCAGCGTCCCCGTGGGCGTCCTCGGAAGGATGAGGCTTTGTGATTTATTTTCTGAGAAGTGTACCAAGAGCCCTCCTCACGGAGCATCTCCTTCCTGACCTCAGTGGTTGACATTTCCTCTCTGCTTTTCAGAGGGGGCAACTGTTCAGTTGGAAAAAAAAAAAAAGCAGAAATACCAAGTCCCTGAGCTGCCCCCGCCCACGGTGCTCGGGTTGGGCATCGTCCCCCAGTGCCATCAGAAGCAACATACTTGGAAGAGTAAAAAGCAGATGTCTCCACTTCCTCCCTCCCTCCCTCCCCCAGACTGGCTCCCACCATTTCCACTATGTCCTCACCAGAATAAGGTGGTTTTCTCCAAGGGACTGCCCAGAGGAAGGGGCGACTTCCAGCAATTTGTATGTAGGGGGTTTGGAGGTGCCCAAAGCACAGGGGACAGTCCCAGCACCCTCTCAGGATGCATGCTGCACTGCACAGCAATCCCATCTCCAGCTTCCATATCCAAGCAGCTCCTTAGAGGCCCTGAGCAGGACACAGCAGCACCTCCCAGGGCCAGAGCTACCCCAAGGCACTTCCACCCAGAATGGGCAGCGATTTCATCAAGAAAAGCCACCACAGGGCCTGGAGAAATCAGTTCACATGTTAAAGCTTGCAAGGATCAGCCAGTGTGCCTTAATTCTGCACTTGGAGCTGAAAGTATTTCAGCCATTGCATTTCACTGCTTGGTGACTGTAGATCCCCACACTAGCCTCCTGCTCATTCCCCCGAGGGTATTTAGGTGACTGTAACTGAGCAGGATCTTCAGCTTCTTTTCATTAGAGCCAAGCAGACTCAACTCCCTCTGCACCACATGAGATGTGTCATCCAGCTCACCAGTGACCTCCATCCATCCTCCCTCAGCAGCACCCTTCATCCTCTCCTGCCTCTCAGCCCCATGGCAGAGACACAACAGCTCCTTCTAATCCCCGAGTTGTTCCAGGCACTGGGCTGCCCTACAGCCTGTCCAGCAGCTCCCCATCCACTGCAACCCTCCAGCCCCTCTCTCACAGCTCTGACTCCACAGACCAGACCCAAGCCCAGCACTGTCCTTCACCAAAAACTCCAAAAACTCCCCATTTCACTGCTCACCAGCAAGAAATAAAATCTTTTTTCACAGTGATTTGATCATCACCTTTCTCTCCAGCAACATGGAAAAATGCAAACTCTCTGAAAAGGGTCTCCACAAAGAACAGGAGCCTGCCTTTCCTAGAGCTTTTCTCAAAGGATTTTGAGACAGGGAAAATTAATTTTCATTTGGTTCCTCCAATGAATACCGCAATTCAGGAAAGATTTTCTGTTTAGAGGTCAGAGCCAAGCACAGGTTCATCCAGGGTATAAATCTGTGAGGGCCAAAGGGCTCACACTTCTCTCCTTTGCTGACTTGACTGACCTCAGCTATTCAGTCACTTATGCAAGGGAAAAACTATTGGAAGCAATTACCCACTCTGGAGCAACCTCATGAAAAATAATTGTGTAAAAATAAAGGATTAAATAATATAGAAACAAACAATATTCGAGCAAAGTCTCAGCCCAAAACACTGTGACATTGTAAGCATCACTTAGGTGTATGGAAATTGTTAAACGGATAAGAAAGAAAATAAATTGGGAAATAGAATAATTTTGGTTGGAAAAGACCTACAAGATAATCAAGTCCAACTGTTAAGCCAGCACTGCCAGGGCACCACTGACCCATATCCCTCAGCACCACAGCTCCGTGGCTTGGAAACTCCTCCAGGGATGGGGACTCCACCACTGCCCTGGGAAGCCTGGGCCAGCCCTGGGCAGCCCTTGAGGAGAACGAATTTTTTCTCCCCTGAGCCTCCTTTCCTCCAGACTGAACAACCCCAGCTCCCTCAGCTGTTAAAGGAGATGCTGGGATCCACTAATTATATGAGGAACAGAACTCTGTCATCAACAGCACCCTGGATCTGACACAGGACAGCAACAATTAAACTATTCCTCGTCACACAGGGAGAGCAGAAGAATGTGAAAACCTTTCTGCTTTGTTTTTGACAATAAATAGGACACACTGATAAGGAGTGTAGGTGCATCTCTGCATTATACTCTGTTTTCCCTAAATCACATGTTACTACAATAACAAAATACTTCCTGCTCTGACTGCAAGGGGGTAGGATGAGAAAAAGCAGCTCTTCAAAACAACCATGTTACAAGTCAGCAGGGCTGGGTGGACATCCCAGATGGATGAGCAGGAGAGGCAGTGACCAAAAGCCAGTCCCAGGGCTGTCCCAAAGCCATTCCCTGGGGCCGAGTCACAGCAGAGCCATTAACATCCCATCCAGGAAAGGGGGCTCACCGGTCACGCTGAAGATTTTTGGCAACAGCACAAATGCTTTTGATGAAAGGAAACTTTCTGATGTGTACAATGCCCGAGATTCTCCCAGGAATGCCAGGTCATGCTGCCAAAGCTCACAAAACCACATGAAGAGGACAGAAAGTCAGCGGGCAGAGAGATGGGGGAAAATCATTAGAGATGAGGAATCACTGGGCAGCAGGGCTGCCTCCAGCAGAGCCCACCACCACCAGCCCCCTGCTCTGTACAGTCTGGTCTGTGCTAATGAGCCAGAAAAATTATGAAGTAGGGTTTTTTAAAGGCTACCCTAAAACAAACACCAGTGCTGAGGGGCTGGGATTAGAGAAGGGCAGAGTTTGTGAGTGACACGGGAACTGATTAATTGTAATTACAGGAAGAGGTGAGTTCTGTGGTGCACAATGAATTGCTGGGCAACATGGACTCCTTTGGACACACACTGTAACAGTGCCAAAAGCAAGGTTGAGCTTCCAGGAAGCAGGAATGTAGGTCACACTTCAGGGCTTGTTCCCCAGAACGTGGGGAGACTAAAGGGACCTGCTCATAACTGCATTAACTAAGACCCAGAGTGATGCTACAGCACAGGGAGCTGGCATCTCTCCAGTGGGTGAGGGAAGGGATTACTCCAGTATTTGGCAGTAGTTAGGACACTGTTTGCATGTCTTTGTTGACTTAGAGGTAAACAGAAAAGCAGAAGGGGTTGAAAGAACTGCACAAGATGAAAGGAAATCTGAATTTGACATTTGATCAAATTCATTTCTTTCATCCACAAGGAGATTTGTGAGTGATTTAACTGCAGCCTACAAGCACAAGTATGAGGAAGAGAGGTCAAAATTACATTTGAAAATGACCTCTGCTCATTGCTGCCCTGCCCTCAGCACCACCATCCCAAATCCCTTCACAGCCCTCTGAGAGTAGCTCAGATTCTTATAGCCACCACAGTATCTGATCTAGCTTTAAATCTAGATTTAATACCTCCACACTTGCTTCTGACAAAGCAGCAGAGATTACACTCATAGATTTTTGAGGACCATATGCATAAAAGTAAGGCAAGGCTGGCTGATTGCACAAAGGAGTCCATCCTTGTGGTGAATGGAGACTCCTCTCTCCAGCTCACTCATGTACAACTGGCAAGGTGCACGAGTCCTCTCCTGAGTCTTTAAATATGTTAAGACCTAATATGACTTGTTCAGCCTCTTGGTGCATTTTCCTACTGTGAGAAGAGACCCAAGAAGATTGGCAAGATTGGAAGTGAACTTTGAACACTGGGAGAGAGAAAAGGCCTCCAAGCCTCCAGTAGCACCAGCAGCTCTCTTTTATTCCAGTGCCCAGGTAGGTCAGCAGCCTATGCAGAGCCAGAAAAACAAGCTCATGGTTAACAGGTCACCTACCAGCCCATCTGCTAGAGACAGCATCTCTGCTAAGCCCGTGTAGACATCTTTCCAGTGCATGGTAGATCCTGTCCTCTGTGCACGTGGTGTGCTGCATTTTAATTCATCTCCTGCAGGGAAAGAAGAAAGCACATCAGTATAGTGGTCTATGTGCAAGGCAGAGCACACTGCAATGCTTCTGCTACAGTGCAGACGAGATCCTCCTGGTGACACAGCACCCCCTTACCACTTCCCATCAACCTCGCCAACCCCAAAGCCAAGGACGCATCCTGCTTTGTCATCTTCCCTCCCTGTTCCCCCAATGCCTCTCAACTCTGGCAAAGAAAAAGTGGTGCAGATGTCCATGACAGGCCATGGGGCCAAGGCACCCTCCCCCTGACCTGCTGCAGATGTATTTGCCTTCTCACAGCTTCCGTCTGCGGGACGGATCCAGTCTCACTCACGCGTTTGCGGCAAGGAGGTCACCTCAGGTTAGCCTCCTTCGAGGACAAGGTTGCAAGAGATTAGAGCTGCAGAACCTTGCAGTGGGCTCAGGTGGAAGGCCTAGAACAGCTCAGGCTGGAAGGGATCTCAAAAGATCACCTGGTCCAACCTAGGGAAAGTGACAGCTGAGACCAAGCTCCTGCTCCCTGCACTAGGCGTGGATTGTCCTTGACGGCTCTAGTGTCCACTGGTGATGGATGGTCACAAAGCCACTCACAAGTGGCAACCCTGTAGCAGTCACAGGAAAACTTCCACTGTCCCCTTGAGGCTACACAGCCAGCCAACATGAAGAAAAGGTCCACATGCCCTTGTGGCAATGCAGGAAAATACAGAGGGGACCTCAACCCCAACATTGTGAAACCATGGATTGCGTGCCTTGCTGCAACCTTTTCACCACAGTATCTCACCTCTCCTCAGTGGCCCATGGTGCAAACCTAAACCTTGGGCTGGTATAAAGAAGATTTTATCCCTCACAATTCTTATGCATCTGTCTGGGACTCTGTGAAAATAAAAGCAGAACTTGCACAGAACCAGATCTGTCCTGACCCTGGGCAATCACAGAGGTGCCTGAGCAGAGATTCTCTCCTCCCCTGCAGTGCTAGCCCTGGCATTTGGAGGGACCTTGGGGCAGGAGCCTCTTCTCTCTCAAAGAACAGAGATGGGTCCTCCCACAGACTGCCTCTTGGTTAGAGGCAACACTAATGCACAAAAATAATCCTGAAAGAAGAAATAGAACCTGACAATACTCCAAAAAACACCTACCAAGGTGGCCTTTACTTTCATCCCAGACAGCATGTTTCTGCACCTATGACATATGTCCATTTAGCTCCCAAAGCCACCCAAAAATCACTCAGTTCTCTGCTTATTTAGTGAACGTTTGACACTCAGTATTCAGTAGTGGCTGCGCCCACCTCAGCTCTCCACCTCCACCCTGCTGGAGCAAAAACCACTGTGATCTCAGCAGAGGCTACGACACCCCCCTCCTCCGCCGCTAGATGCACTCAGCATGGTCACCTTAATTTCCAGCAATTCCCCCAGAAGGGCTCAGTAAAGCTGTGTCCAGCAGTTGGGGTTCCCCAAGAGCCAAGGAAGCAGCAAGGCCAGCTCCAGCCCTGCTGCTTGGTCCTTCCTATGCTGGAGAGAAGCCACCAATGGCTGCAAACAGGTGAAAGCAAACACATGATGAGGAACCACTGACCTGCCAAATGCAAGCTCTCTCCTTTACCCCGATGAGGCTCATGGGCTCCTGCCTCTTGTGTCCTACTGCCACAGTCTGTTATTATGGTCTGCACCAAAAGTTTGATCCATCCACAGCGAGCGCGAGAGGAACACCCATGAAATGCTTCGCCCAGGGCTGAATGAGAGGAGAATCTGCACATCAGCACCTTAGTCATGGCTTGTGGCAAGAGGAAAGCAGTGACTAAGAGCACAGCGTGACTCATAAGCACCCTTTACAAAACCCAGGTCACCAAAATACACCTCCCTGCATGTCAGCTTGCTTCAGAGCTTGGCTTGGTCCTTGGAGGAGAACACACTTCTCACTGCATCCCCAGGGAGATCCCTGCCACTGGCCCAGCCATCCCTTCCCAGTGCCTCTCACAGCCCAAGACAGAACAGGAAATTTAAGGAGAAAACATGACAAAGCTATTGCCATAACTTCCAAACCACAAAACACAGTCTTTGGTTTGCGTTTATTTCCTGGTGGCCCACACACGAACATAAACCTCTCCTCCCAGGGCAGCACTTATGGAAGCATTTTTCATGGGAGACAACTCAGTTTGTGCACCACAACCAAACAGAAACTTTTCAACCTCTTCTACTGCTTATTCCCCAAACTCTCCCTCCCTTCCCACCCACGCTGAGCAAAACATCAAGGCAGGGAACAGATCTGGAGGATGTGATTAGGCTTTCTAAGGAGCCCTGTTAATCATCTCAAGAACATTAAGAAAAACAAGTGTCGAGGTCAAAGTTTTTAACCAATGCTTTGCAATCATTTACAAGGGCAATGAGCAACTCTGAAAAAAACCAACCAACCCACCCACCCTGTCCCTTCCTCACCCTCCAGCTGGGCTCCCAGTAGCAGAGCTACTAAACCAAGAGCTGCTTTGCCAAAACCTCAAGGTGCGAGGCATTTGGAGCAGGTGGAAGGGACAGTGCAGTCGCTGGACAGTGAACTGCTATGGGCACGTTTCACAACACACCCAGTCATGCTCTGGCACCCTTCAGTGACACCATCACCATTGCTGGCTGCTGCTCTGAGCATTTCCAAGAAGAGCAACACGTTGCAAAAGATGTGAGTTTCCCAGCCTTCAGCTCAGGTGACAATAACCCTTTGAAGAGAGAGCACAACCACCACCCAGGGAAGAGAGGAGGGATTTGATGGACCAACTGAGGCAAAAGAGCAGAGGGGATAACAAGAGACCTTCTGACATCAGATTGTCACAACTCTCCTGACAGCAGCTCTGCAGGCAACACAACACAAGACACACAGATCTGTTCAGCCCTCTGTGAAGCACCTGGAGATACTGCTCCTAGGACACAGGGACAGAGGGGACACCATAGCTGGTTTGGGAAACATCCTCAGGCAATGACAAAGTATCATAGATTCATAGATATTAGGGGTTGGAAGGGACCTAGAAGATCATCTAGTCCAACCCCCCTGCCCGAGCAGGATCACCTAGACCAAGTCACCCAGGAGCAGATCCAGGTGGGTCTTAAGTGTCTCCAGAGCCTTGGCCAAGGCATTAACCACCTCTCTTCATATTGTGTAATTTTCACATAACTGCCACTCCTGCTCTGCACATTCTTAGCAAGAGTTGAGTTAAACAAGCAAGAGGGCTTTATCCCACCTCACTCGTGCATTGGACCCCAGCCCTACAAAATCAAGCTGAGACTTCAAGCCCTGGATGTTTTCCAAGAGGAGATTGGTTTCCTTTGTCCAGTAACTTTGTACCTTAAAAGCAGCCTCTGAATGCCATGCCAGCCATTGAGTTACTATTTAAAAGCTAGAGAAGCCAAAGTTTGGAAAAGATGAGCAATTTTTCTGCTCTCCGGCAGCAACTGGTGGCACAGCTGGCAGCAGAAGGCAAATCTCAGCTCTCTATGCATATTCCTTACCATCCATACCATCCTCATGCCACCTGCACTATCAGCACACTCAGAAAGGACTGGACTTTTTCCAAGAAGACAGATCTCAGAACTGACCAACCAAGACAAACATCTACTGTGACACATCCCAAGAAACACCTTCCTCTGTCTCTCCCACCCACCATCAGTGGGGGTGCATCTCTAGACTGCCCTGACAGAGGTGGCAAGAGGAACTGACAGAGACCAAGAGGGGAACTGGGAACCTGGGAACCACAACTGCACCGAGGGGTTGCAGGGAAGTGGCACATCATGTTGGTTTATGTTACACACTCTCTGCCACACAGTGACAACATTTAAGCTCTCTGGTTTTAAGAATCCCATGTCCTAAGGGAAACCAGTTTACTTTGATGGTTTGCCCTGTTTCTGACAAGTGGTTACCAGTTAGCAACCTCACAGAGTTGGCAAAACTGAACCTACTCCTCTCTCAGGAGGCCTGATGGCCCAAAAGAACACCTGATGATTTTGTAACAAGTTTCCATTCATCTCTGTTTGTGGGTTAGAGAGGTAGACAGATAAATTATGTTCCTGCTAGCTAGCATCAAACAGGTAAACATTTATCCCTTGTGGAAAGGGGGAATTCACTGATTATTGGTTTTAGATTCTCACTTGTCCTGCTTTGCAGCATAAGGTTTGCAAAAACCCAAGTTTTCAAAGAATGTGAAAAAAGCCACCACCATCAGAAAAAGAGAACAGATTTTCCTCCTGGGCTGTGAAGCCCAAAGCTGCAGGGAACTCTGAGGGTATCACAGCTCTATGAGGCTTTCCACTCAGCTGTGACAGACTGTGGTTCCCCCAGTTGCCTTCACTGCTCTGAACCTTTCCCTTTCACAGCTTATCTCCTTAGTATCAGAACAAAGGAGAACACCTCAACTCCCTCATGCCCAAGATGACCCTGCCCCAGGAATAGAAGGTCCCTCTGCACAAAGCAGCCAAGTTAAGGAGATGACTGAGGACATTAGCAGTTCCCACATGGTTGGGACAGGGAACATCAGAAGCCAAATCAGGAGTCACACAGGCTTTTCTGCAAGGAAAAGCACTTTTATTAAGGTCCACATGAGTCCTATCTCAATATCCAGAGGAATTCTCTAATCTCCTCCTGTTGTGGTAGAGCCCAGAACAGCAACCATTAGAAGGAAACAGGCGGAAAGAGATCAAGGATCAAGTCCAAAGTTGTTGTTCCCAAATAGTGAAGGGAATTAGACCATACCTTCCTGGGACACCAGCCACTTCTGATCCAACCATCAGGGAAAATCCCTGCACACCCACCCTAAATGGCTCCCTCATGATGCTTGAGGAGGCACCAGCCAGCATCCTGCCCTGCTCTGATCCTCTCCTCCCAAGAGAAGAAAACCAGGCACCCAGGTAATAAGCTGAGATTTCCCCTTCCATGATTGCAAATCCCAGCAGCATCTCCTCGAGATGCCCACGGGCAGGAAAAGACCTGGTTGAGAGTCTTCTAGCTTCCCAGAGGGGATCCTAAGCATGGAAGACAGACCTCACTCCACCAGCACCAGAGAAAGCCCCCCAAGTACCTTTACAGAGGGATAACACCCTTTCCTGCCACAATTGTTCTGAAGCTGCTGGCTGAGCATCCTGGGCAGGAAACTGGAGAGGAAAAAGAGGCCCCTTCAGCCACAGGATCAGCTTGTGAGAACCCTGCCAGGTTAGCTGGCAGTCGCAGAGGGTGGTGGACACAGACTACCTGGCAGAGATGCTAACTCAAGGGTTAGCACTTGGCTCGCTGCTGCAGTGGGACTTAGGGCACTGGGGAACAAAGGGCAAGAAGCCTGATGAGGATGAAAAAAAAAGGAGCTTGGGCTGATGCTGCAATAGAAGGAAAAGCACTTAATTGGGAATTAAAGCAAATGGATTCTAAACAGAGCTTTTTTTCAGGGCAAGCTCCTCATACAAGCACCCCAGCAAGGTCATGATCTCCCTCAGGCTACCTCAGCATTCTGTCTTCTCCATTCCATCCTCAAAATGGGTGGTGGGCAACAGGCAGCACAGGAGGTCTGGGAGATGGATCTCCATCATCATGGAGGAGCTGGAAATGCAGCCATACTGCATGGCGGAGCCCCCACAAGTGGTACCTGTGGCTCCAATTAGAGTGTCTGTTGTTCTTAGATTACAGCAGAAATCTTGGGGTTTAGCTAATCTTAGCTTGCAAGATTTTACTGCCTCCTCTACACCTCATACAGCAGCCAAAGATAGAAACTCAGAGCTGTGAGAGGGAGCAGCTGGAGGAAGCCTTTGTAGAAAACAGGTCAATGAGAGGAGAAACCTGCAATTTTTCAGATTCAAGCTTCAGCCCTCATGTGTTTACCACTCAAGTAAAGTGCTCTGCAAAGAGCAGGGAGATGAAGGTGATAAGATGTTCGTTCAAACCACACAAAGGCAGTGTATCTAAAGATCCAGGAGGCGACTGGTTTGACAAACATCCTTTCAGGGTGCTCGCAAAGGAGCACATACCATCCAAACACCCCAGCACCACACAACTTCCTTATAGGGCTTTGAGTTCCTGTCCCAGTGAGCAAGGACAAAAGTTACTCTTACCCCAAGAAGCAAGAGCATGTCAAGCCATGGCAGGGACCACAGGTGACCTTCACTTCCTGAACTGTAAAAACTCACCTCCAGGGAGCCTCCACTTCCCAAACCAACATAGGAACAAGCAGCAGAGAAGCAACAAAGATACTTTTTCCAAAACACAGCTGGCAAAATGCAGACCAAGCCCTTACTGAATTCTGACCATAGAAGAACTGACCAAAACCAACCACCAATAAGACCACTAAAGGCAAACACAAGAAAAATTCACTTAGGTGTCAGCAGGCACCTCTCCATACATCCATCCACACACTCACTACTGGGGTCAGCTACATTCACTTGCTGAGATCATCACCTCTGCTGTTGCCAGGTAGTGGTACAGGCTTGAGAACAAGGAATAGGACCGAGAAATTTGTCATTAGGTCTGATTTCTTGAGAAGTCAGTCATAGCAGTGCCTGGGCACCCTGTGGGACTTCCCCCTTTTCTCATCCAGAATATGGGGAGCCAAATTGCTTGGATCAGGAGAGGTTAAAGATGTGATCCATGGCAAACTGCAGTATTCGTAAGTGAAATGGGAAAGAGGGGATTAGACAATTATTTCATCTTAAAGTAAAAGATGAGACTGATGGCACAAGAAGAAAACCTGCTTCTGGAATAACAACAGCATCTGTTCCTCCAGGACAACCATGCTAAGGGACATCACTACAGGAATGGCACAGATCATCTCTAAATGTGAATAGGGAAAAATGAAGATGTGATTTATTAGCAGTACCAGCCTGGCAGCTCCCTCAAGATAAAGATCATCAGTGCACAGCAGCACTATGGGACTCAAACCCCCTTCAGCAGCAAGTCAACGTTGTGGTCTTTCTGAAGTGCAAAGCCTCAATTACACCTGAAAACTGGAAAGCTTACTAAGACACAGAGAGCGCTCCTTGTTCTCATTGTCTGAGAACTGGGGTGAATGAGAGACTCCCACCACAGAGCAGGGAAAGCACCTAACGTGCAAAAGCAGTTTTGGAGTCCTCTAATAGCAAACAGCACCTACAGAAGGTAACACAAAAGGAAGAAAACAGCACCCAGGTTTTGTGTCCAGGCTGGGCTGCCTGCTCCCCTCTGGGTGTCAGCCAGGCAATCCTTCAGTCGGCACAGCAGCTCTGGGGGGGTTCTTTGAAGAAGTGAAGGAGGGGGGTGCTCAGCCCAGCCCAAGAAAACGAAACACGGAGTATGATTCATCTCGACAAACTGCCAACAGCCAAATTCAGATACCTCTTGGGGAATGACTTACCTGGGGCTGCTCAGCTTGTATTTCTCAGCTTGAGATAGTCACTTGTGTCCTGCCAGGCTGTCCCTCTCCACTAAATGCAAGGCGATTGGCTCCCACTCAGTCACCTGGCATGTGGCTCTGCAGAGCTGGACTGGATGAACCCAGCCATGGACTTGGATCATGAGATGCTTCTTGACAGAAAGAAGTCCCAATTAATTGACAATACATGGTCACAGAAGAAAATGGTTCTGGGGAGGGGCACAGAGGTGGCCATCATAGCCAGGGCACCGAGAGCATCCCTGAGCAGCAGGCTGTAAGGCAGTTTGAAACTTAAATCTCGCCCAACTGCATGGCTGTACAGTCACTTCTGCTGCTGCTCCATCTGTCAGGCTGCTGACCATGGACACAGCACACCAGCATGTAGCAGAAATGCCTGTGCTAAGAGCGGAGAGGTTAGAAAAGAGCTGAAAAACATACTGCAGTGAAAGGATGGAGCATTGTCCAAGCTATGAGTGAGTTAAAGTCAATCAGGAGAGGCAGAAATAAGGGAAACCGATCTGCCAACTTCCTACAATGAACAGCATCTAGCCATCAATTTTGTGTCTAGTACTCTGCTTGCACCAACAAACCCACCAAGAAAGCATCTAAGGTGTCACACAACAGCTAAAAGCCAGAGATACAGAGCACTGTGCACCTCAGGGCTGTGCTGGTGGGCAAAGCTTCACACAGGGGAGCCAAGGGTGGGCAGAATTTACAAATCCAGGCAGGGACTCACCCTGCCACAGGGCAGGATTGACTTCCGATTGCTCAGCATGACTCTCCCAACCTGGCACCACGGTCCATGTAAATGCTTTGCTCTTGGCAAATGGCGAACGCTCCCCAGGGGGGAACTGCAGCGAGTGGCAAGGCGGGAGAGCCAGGGGAGGGTGAGAAAGGGAGAAGAGAACATAAGAACCACGAACCTCCGTGCAGACAGAGGTGATGTCAGAGCCCGCAGCGCTCAGCGGCACGTAGCCCCGAGGGCTGCCACTAAAAATAACAGCGAGACGAGGCTCCGGTCATCGAGCAGGTCACCCGGGGTGCGGGTCTGCACGGGCACCGCAGCTCCCCCGTGCAAGGGGCACCTCCCGCCGGGGGATGCGGGGCACCCGGGGTGCGGGTCTGCACGGGAACAAGCGGCACCTCCCGGCCGGGGGATGCAGGGCACCCGGGGTGCGGGTCCACACGGGCACCTCCCGGCTGGCGGATGCAGGGCACCCGGGGTGCGGGTCTGCACGGGCTCCGCAGCTGCCCCCCGCAAGCGGCAGCTCCCCGCAGAGCCGCGGGAGGAGCGGCGGCTTCCGGAGCGGCTGGGGAGAAATATTTTAAACCTCCGGTGAAATCGGGCAACGAGGTTTTGGGCTGTAGATCCCTCAGCACGGGTGTTTCTCAGTGGTAATCACATGCGGTTTATACAGCTCCCTCCGGCACAGCTTTGCTTTGTTCCTCTCGCACTAAGTATACCCCAGCTCAGGGGATCAGAAGCCAACAGGAAGCTGAGAAAAGCCTAAGACGTGTCAGCTCCACACAAACACCTCCATCCAAGCACTTCACATTGCTGCAAACAGGAATTATTTAACAGGATTTTCCAAATTCCATGCCCAAGATTACCTGCATTAGCAGCCAGAGCTTAAGGCTAATGCTTATGAGATGAAGATGCTGGGAACTCCAATATATATATATATATATATATATATCCACATAACCAGGAGGTGCAAACTCCAGCTCCAAATTGGTTACCACTTTGAACATTCAGAGGCAGAGGGTCCACAGAAAAAAAAAAAAAAGTATCAGAAGCAGAGTCCTAATACTGCACATCTTATCACAGTCATAAACTGGTTTGGGTTGGAAAAAACCTTAAAGATTATCTAGTTCCACTCACCTACCAAAGGCAGGGACACCTGCAACTAGACCAGGTTGCACAAAGCTCCATCCAACATGGACTTGAACACTTCCAGAGATGAAGCATCCACAATTTCTGTGGACAACCTGTTCCAGTATCTCACCACCTTCACAGTGAAGAGTTTCTAATATATAATCTAAATCTCCTCTCTTTCATTCTAAAGCCAGTGCCCCTCATTCTGTTACTATACTCCCTGAAAATGAACCCCTCCCTGCTTTTCCTGTAGGCCCCCTTGAAGCACTGAAAGGCCACAAGAAGGAGCCTTCTCTTCTCCAGGCTGAACACCCCCAGCTCTCCCAGCCTGGCCTCCCAGCAGAGGGGTTCCAGCCCTCCCAGCATTGCTGGGGCTCCTCTGGCCCTGCTCCAACAGGTCCCTGTCTCTCCTGTGCTAAGGACTCCAGGGCTGGACCCAGCACTGCAGAGGGTTCTCACCAGAGCAAAATGCTGGGGATGCAGCCCAGGCTGCACTGGCTTCCTTAGATGTCTTTGAGATCTGCTATGCTTGAGCTGATGAAGGCACAGCATGTTTTACAGCACCAGGAGCAGGACTCACATCACTTGGTGGCAGCCCATATGTGCTCAAGGCATCAAATACCAGTTGCCAGGGATGCAGCTTTGACATGTCCCACCTGCAGGTCAGCACAAGAGCCCCGATGATAACAGAGATGCTGCATTAGGGTCAGGTTTTCAGATGCTTGTGCAAAGAAAGCAAAAAATATTAAGTCACAGTAGGAGCAAAAACAGGGCTGCAAGAAACTCAAAAAGAACAAAATCTGGGGCACTGTCAAGACACAAGAAAGTCCTCAGTGAATGGGACCAAATTTCAGCAAAATGTATCTGCTCGCAGGGTGTGCAAAGCCAGGAGTGAAGAGAAGGGGGTCCCAAGGACTCAGAATGAAACCTTTCAACCCATCATCTTGAAAGAGTGTTTGCACTCATCTGACTGTGATTCAAAAGTAAAAATCAAACCAGAAAGAAAAAAAAAAATAAAAAAGAAACTTCTCATTTCTGATCAAATGAGACATCTTTCACCACAGACCAGTGTTTAGTCACACTGCCAACGAGCAAGCCCCCACCGAGCCAGCTCTTCTTGGGACCAGTATCATTCCAGTTCCCAATGACACTAGCTAGTAAAAGCAGTACCCAGGAGGGGACCTGCCACCAAGGGTGCTTCTGTGATGGCTCGCTCACTTCCAGCACCCCTGAGGAAGCTGTAGTCCTGATCACTGACTGCTCCTGAGCCTTGAGAGCTCATCAGCCATTGCCACTCAGTTCTTCACCCCATGGCAACACTCACGGCTTCCTTGGAGCTGGAGAAAGGCATTCACCCCATGGCATGGGGCAGATGAAACATCTTGCCCAAGGCAGAGCAGAGCACAGGCGAGCATGCTCAGAGGAGGAGAGCTGGGTGCTCAGCTCACACTGATTATTTTATGAATGGAAAAGCTTTCCAATCATTCCCCAGCTGGTTTCCCTGCTGTGAAGAGCCAGCCAGGAGAGGTGGGCTGCCCTGAGCCCTGCTGCTGCCTCACCAGCTGGCTGAGAGCAGGAAGGAGCTCAGCTCAGTGCCAGCAGCACCCGGGGATTGTTTATCTGCTGGTTCCTGGTTTTAGTTTTGTCTCCGATTTCTTTCTTTGTTCTAAATGTGTTGCAATGGCGATTCCTGGGTCTGGATGACTTGGGGATTGCTCTGAAGTAAGAGCCAACCCAACACTTCATGCCATTGCATTTTCTTACCTAATAGAACAGAGGTCCCAAACCCCAAAGATTAACCTCCATGCCCTTTGTTTTTAAGATGATCTGGAGCAGAGGTCAACAGCACTCAGGAGCCCCTGGCATGAAGCCACACCCCCAACATGTCCAATCCTCCCAAAACTGGGTCTATCAGCAGGGATACATTTCCTGGGATGAAGCAGCATACTAGAAGACCAGTTCAACTGATGATGGGTTTTGTCACCAGCATCTACTGGGGGGTAGAGAGATGATCAGCAAACTGTCAGATTCTAAGTTCATCCTTACTGTAAAAGTTAACTGCAGGGGCACTGCTGGAGTTGACACAGGATCTGCTGCTGCTGGGCACCCAAATCCTCCTGCAGTCCCACCTACCAGGGTTTACCCCAAGTGTCAAGTGCAAGGTGGATGTCAATGGACTTCATCAGCAGGATGCTTACAAGTGAAAACCTCTTGGTCATATGTCTTGGGGGGTCCTTCTCCTCTCACCAAGACAAAGGGGCAAACAGTGGCCAAAGAGGTGTGCCTTGGTCAGTGGGAGGATTTGATGCTCCTTCCTTTTGGATCCCAGCAGGACAGAAAAAGCCCTTTAACTCACCAGAGACAGCAGCACTCATGATGACCATGGGGACAGCGATGCAACAGGCTCTCTCCAGCTTGCCCTGCATTCCCACTGCAGCATTGACATCCTTGAGCAGGGTCAAGCCACATCCCCCTCCCCAGGGAGGCCATAGGAGGGCTCAGGACATTTTGGGGAGACACCCTGTGACAGCAACAGCTCTCAGCTATTGAAAGAGCGAGCCCTGGCAGCCACAAGAACAGATGAGAGCGACTTAACACTCCAGCTGCAGCTCACAAACACACATCCAGCCATGAGGGGCCAGCCTTTGACAATCTGTATTTATAGCAAACCAGGACTGAGCCCAAAAAACTATGCTGGCCCAATCATATTCCTCTCCATGCAGTCCCTGCCTGCCTCTGAAGACTATGATCTTGATTTCACACCTGCAGGTGCCCCACGTCCATCCTGCACCCTCTTGGTATGGGTGCCAGCCTCAAACTTCTCCATTCCTAGCATTTTCTCCTCCATTCCTAAACCAATACCCAGAAATCCCCATAATCCACCACAGCCACCTCCTGGAGCAGCCTCAGATGAGTGTGATTCATTAATGCCCTGTGAAGGGCACTGGTCTGGGCAGAGCCCCTCTGATGGGACATGGGACACATCCCACTTTCATAGAATCATAGATATTAGGGGTTGGAAGGGACCTAGAAGATCATCTAGTCCTGCCTGAGCAGGATCACCTAGACCAAGTCACCCAGGAACAGATCTAAGTGGGTCTTAAGTGTCTCCAGAGATGGAGACTCCACAACCCCCCCTGGGCAGCCTGTTCCAGAGCTCTGTCACCCTCACTGAGAAAAAGTTCTTTATTAGAGAGCTGCAGAGAGAGAAAACAGCTCCAATATTTGCATAGCTTTTAAACTTTAGAAGAATTTACAGTTTCCAGGCTGTGTTTAAGAAACATGTCACAGCCCTAAGGCTCAATCACTTGATTCCCAAAACCCAGATTAACCCTGCCCCCCCAACATTCCCTCAGCACCAGACTTGGACATTATTTAATTATTGTATCCTCAAATCACTCCTCTGAGGAAGCAAAACACTACTATCCATGCAGCCATGGAAAGCTGAGGCTGACTGGGAAAGGCAAAGTGACTTTGCCCCAGTCATCCAGGAAGACTGTGGCAGGACAAGGGCCATGCCAGTATCCCAACAGCACCTTAAACCCAGAGTAATTCAGCTTCAGAGCTGCTATAAAATCTGGTCACTATTTATTGTATTTTCTCAGCTTTTCCACCTTTTTCATTTCATCTGCAACAACCCCAGCTCAGGACACACCCAAGTTTAGCTGGTTACTCGGGGACTGTTTCTTGTTTCTGAGAAGTGTCCTTTGTTGAAAAGATTAAAAACAAAAACAAAAGCAAAAAGCACAGGTTCAGGACACCCAGCTCTGCCAGCTTTGGGAGTGTTGGAGCAGATCTATGGGCTTCCCACCCAAGTTCTCCCAGGGCTGAGAGCAGTCTATTCCCCTTCTCTCACCTCCAGGGAGACCTCGAGCTGTTGCTTTGTTTTTAACTTCAAAATGTTAACTCAAAATAGCTGTGACGTTATTTTGACAGGCAGAGCTCAAGCTTCTGTCTCACACCTGCCCCAGCCTGGGAGGGATCAAAAGACCCCGAGAACTGATCGGGGTCATGTCCCTGGGAAGCCCACCTCCCTTTGGGAATATACTCCATTCTCCAAATTAGCTGTGTCGGTGTAAAGACCTGTCTAATTAGCTACCCTGACCCCTCTGCTTCCAGCAGCAAGGCAAATTAGGAGACAATTTACCTCAAGCAGCGGTGGGTCCTTGGAAGATAAACAATTGCGGCTTCTCTCAGAGGGCAACTTTCGAGTGGATGAAGTGCGAATTGCTTTTGGTCACAGCTTCTGACACTTCACAGCTATTTTCTGCTCTCCTACCCCCAGCTCTTTGCCTGCAAAACTCTTCCAGTAACTGGCAGTTGTCTGTCTCTAAACCGTGATCGTTTTTAGAAGCTTAAGCACTGCTAACCTCAAATCATCACCGGATTTTTCTCTTTGTAGAAGCTAAGGCACAACCCAGCCCGATTTGGAACGGGTTAGCAAGCAGGGGAACGGGATTAGACAGGACACGTAGCATCCATGGTTGGCTTTGCCTGTAGCCACCTGAACGAATGGGCAAAGTGACTCCAGAGGCTGAGGGATGAAGCATCAAAGCAGCCTCTTCCTCAAGGCAGCGATGCCCAACAGCCCAGACAGCCTCTTAGGTTGGTCTGGTGATGCTGGCACCTACCCTTGAAAAATTGCTAAACATCCTCCTCCCTTCAGAGCCTTTAAATCGTGGTCTCCCGTTGGACCCCATGAAGAAGTTAACATGGGTGGTCACTTTAGGAAGCCTGTGCTAAAAGCACCGAGCTCCTCTCCTTTATCACAGCTTTGCAACACTTCACCCCACTACTCCCAGCTAGTGTCAGGGGATGTAATGACCAGGACAGGAGGTCCAGACCCTCTCATGTCCCATCACACCAGCCAACAACCCTGCACTGTGCACGGTCTGGAGCAGTTCACAGGTCTGTACTGAGCCTCCCTCACTGTGGGCTGGGCTCAGGAGAGGAGTTGAATCTCCTTCCCTAGATGCACAGCACGCAGCACTCTGTCAATACCAGCCACTGCAAATCTACCTGGGTCAAACAGCTGAACACAAAGGGACTCCGAGTTTTCTCCTGTATGTCTCCTTTCATAAGGAAAGCCTTGGCAATCTTGAGGAATAGGAGACCAAAGCAGAGCAGCCCTCTGTAGATCTGCAGGACTGGAGGAAGCCAGAATGACACAGCTATTAGTCTTTCACACCACCCCACCCAAACACAGGCAAGTCATCATTTTTAGTTTTAGGTGTTTATAGCACCAAATGAAGCACCCGATACACAAGGAGCCTAAATACTACCCAGTTTAGCACTGCTGCTCTTCCTCTGGAAAGAGCCTCCTCCTCCCCCAGTCCCCAGCACAGGCTGAGTGACCCCCACTTTGGTCTCTCCATGTCCGAGTTGCCATTTGCAAATGGGATGACAGCAAGAGCAGTGCATCAACATCACAAGCATCCAGCAGCCTCCATGGACTGCCCAAACACCCCAGCACCAGGTTCCCAGGTTGCAATAGATGGCAAGACCCCCATCACTTGCCTCCACCCCAGGCTGCTCATATCTCGAGCCAAGCAAAAGACAGTGTCTTCCAGTGGTTACACAGAGAACCGAAAGTCCACAATAGAAACCAAGAGCTCCTGTGCTACAGCATGGCAAGTGACCTCTCAATGCCTCAGTCTCTCCCTCCCATGGCAGAGGTAAGCAAAGGTGGGGGCTCCTGCTGCATACTCTGTCACTGGCTGCTACTGACAGCAGCTAAAGTTGAAAGCATCATTTTCTTCCATCCTGTTATTTCCTCATGTAGCCTTCACAATCCCATCTATAACCCTGGCAGGTAAGGCTGACAGAGCAGGGCATGTCAAAAAGCATATTTATAATACATAAAAACATACTAAAAGTTCAGAGTTTACTTCTAACCCACAAGAACCACTTGCCTTAACCAAATATCCTGCCACGGGCACCTCAAGAGGAGAGCACCCAGGTACCCATCCTGAAGCTTTCCAAGTAGTAAAACAATGACACATAATCAGAACTGCTCAGGCAGCAGAAAATTGCAGAAATAAAGCTAAGCATGAGAAAAACACATGTTCTCAAAGGCTGCACATGCAGGGAAGCCATGGATTCAACCACTAGTAACAGAACTGCCTCAAAGCTGTAATTTTTTTTAAAACCCAAATTCCTAAGAACCAAAATACAGAACTGCCTTGTCCAGACTATTGCAGCAGCAGCAACCACTCAGCTCAGTAAATCTAATTAATGAGCCAGGAAAAGTGGCATTCGTTTGCTAACTATTTCGCCCAGGGTTGCCAAATAGACAGATAAAGGATTTAGCTGGGGCCTATTCCAGCCAAAGGAGCTGGGAACCTGGCAGAGATCACAGAAGATTAGAGAGGGCTGAAAAGAAAAAAAAGGAGAAGGAGCGGGGAGAAAGGAAAAAAAAACCCCAACAACAAAAAAATCCAAATAGATTAGCACTTCCAAAATGCAAGCATGTAAATCAGCTTAGGTTTTCTATAATGCCCCCCCTTGTGAGTGTCTGGCCACGGGGTGGTTATGGCACCGTGCAAGGAGTCTGGGCTGAGCTGAGTTTTGTTTGGGCTCAGGAATCTCACGCCACCAACTCCCTCCCAAGAACAGCAGTTTTGTTTTTACCAGCTTTGTAAATTCTCACAGGAAGCCAATTAGGGGGAGACCTGGGAACAGAGGAAGATTCATAATTGCAATTAAGGCTTCAAAGTGCTTATCCTGAGTGTGGCCGTTCAAATTAGAGCTGGGGAAGGAACAAAACCAACTCACCTTTGAAATTTCAGATACCCCACAGGCTGGCAGAGCTTCTTGCTCCCAGAAAAATGCATCGTCTGGCAGACAGGGAGCTCATCCCAACTGGGACCCAAGCAGGACCAGCTCCAGGCTGCCACCTGCCTTCACTGGGGTGCTCCAGGATGGCAGGGAACTGGCACAGTGTGTGTGCATTTACCTCCTGCCTTAGATTTGGGGAAGAAAATTCAGTCTTGTATACATGAAACTTTTCCCCGCTGAAGTTTTTGGCCTCAAACAAAGCCATTGCTTCATCTATTTGATGCTCAACTTACAGGATCACTCCTAAACCATTCCAACATCCCTAGCAAGGACAGAATGGCTTTGAAGACTGAGCTGCCTCTTGGCATATGAGAGATTTGAGTTTAAATCTATGGTCCAAGTGATGCAACATTTGCCAGTGCTACAGACCATGATCTTTCATACAATCACAAACAAAGATGTTCTGTTAGAGATTCAGGAGTTTCACCAATAATCTGGATACAAAGAAATGATGTCTAAACAGCACAAATAGCATCTCTGCCACGATGCAAACACAGTTGTCTGCTTGCAATCCAATGATCACCACAGCAGCACAGTAATCAGCCATGAACACTGTGGCAGCTACGCTGAGAGCTGGGAAATGTGGCCCTGCAGACATGCCCATATCACTACTCTCCTGGACTTCACTCTCACAACAGATGGAGGTGGCCCTTCTGGTTGACTTCCAAAGATAAAAGCTCCAGTTCAAGGTGAAATACCACCAGGGAGATACTTCCTATTCTGGTGTTTATCCCCACCCCTGCAGACAAAAAGCTTGGCTTGAGATTCACAATCCAATTGATCGAGTGATGGGAGCAGAACTACTGCTTCTCAACTGGCAACCCCAATACAGACAAAACCTGAAAACACTCTACGATCTGCCCAAATCAATCATGTTTTAGCCCATACCCTAGGCTTGGCCACAGAGAAGTTCAGTCCTCCAACAGCAGCTGATCTAGATCAGGGGATTTTGCACATTGGGAGATGTAAACAACATACACAGAACTGGCCAGACACTTCTAACCAAGTCTGTAAACTTCTTACATCTGGATGGGGGATGTATGCATATCTATCTATCTATCTATCTATCTATCTATCTATCTATCTATCTATCTATCTATCTATCTATCTATCATTATCTTATATCTTCTCTTTCAGAAAAGCTCAAGGAGGGAAGTACAACTTACAGGAATAACACATCTTGCACTAGGACACCTTGCAGCTCAGCACTGTCAGATCTTCAGTGACACCCTTCACATCCCTTGGAGACAGAAATGGCAGTGGCAGCCTGTGCTACGGTCCCAAACATTTGGACTCACTGCTTCAACGCATCCTTGGCAGGTTGAGAAGAGCTGAAAGAGGAAAAAGCAACTCACCCAAGGTGTCAGGGTAAACCCCTGCAGATCTGGGAAGACAGCACAAAGGTCCTGCACCAGCTGCAGTGCTGAATTCAAAACTGCTCTGCTCTGCCTGCTCTCAGTGCCAACACTCACAGACACTTCCCTCGTGATGGCACCTCCTCTCTAGACAACACCCCCAACAACAGCTTTTCTTCCAGCCCCTCCCAACCTCACCCTCTTTCTAAACAGAGAACATCATGCTTCAGCAGACAGCAGAGCTGAGGTAAAAGATGCCAAGGCTGCTCTTCTTAGTGGGGATGTGCTCTCTTCCTTCCACCAGGCACACCACAGCCCCTGGAGCTGCTGTAACAGCAGCAACACTCCTGACCAGCACAGGCTGGAGAAGAAAAGATCTGCTATGACTGTAGGTGGGACCAGAGAGGCAAGGTGACTTACCCATACTCATCTTCATCCATAGCATGTCTTTAACCACATCTGCTTTCCCCCCACAGCCTCGCACAGCTAATCAGCTGCCTTATGTTTTGGAGGACTGCGGGTGAGGCTTGGGGTCTGCTGCAGGATCTGCCACATGACCTTGGAAAGTCTTGTGTGTCTGGAAATGTATTGGCTCTAGGTACTTTTGCATAAGCTACTTTCCCTGTGGTGGCTTTGCCCTGCCACTGAGCATGTAGGGCTTGGTAATCAAATGAGGTCAAAGAAAATTCCAGCCAAAACTCCAGCAGCAGCCTCTGTCAACAGCCAACAGCATCCAAATAGGCAGAGCCTGGGTGTGGGCAACAGCTCTGCCTCTCCAGCAGCACATGACAAACCATCATGGGAAGGGCAATAATCCTGTGGGACTGATCAACGTGCCACGAGCAGGACTGACACCTCAGCCAACTCACGTGAGCCAGGACGTGGACTTGCTCCCAGGGGCAGAAGAACTGGAAAAGGCAACTCTCCAGAGCAGAGACTGCAGAGCCTGCAGCCCACCCATCCTCATTACACACTGAGTAGGCTTCCCATCTGAAGAGTAAGCCACAAGTCACGTGGCTGAATCCATCCACATAAAAACATACTCCTCCCCACCAGCCGAAGCCGATGGCTCCACCACGGGGCTCATGCATGGAGATGGTTTCCAAGAGCAACCTGCACTTCTGCATTTTTTAATGGAGATCTTCTTACTTCACCTTCCCGCGCGCTGGTGCCAAAAGGAGAAGTGCTCTGGAGCTGAGGGGGGGGAAGTTGTGCCACCATTTCCTATTCTGGATGATGATTTCACTCTCCTGCTACATCTGAGAGCCACACGTGGCACCCACCACGCCGTGCAAATGAGCAGTGAAGCTGTTAACATGCAAAGGGCTCTGGTTTGAGCCAAGCAGTTCCAGGAAACTCAACAGTTGTGTTCAAGAAAATACAAAAATAAAGACCACACACAAATGATCTGGTCAGAAATACCCATGCCATGCCTTGGTGCTCACAAAGCTGCAAGATACCAAAGGAAGGCATGAAGCTCAGAAATGGAGAGGCTGGGGAAAGACATGTGAAAGCAGCAGTTTGGGTCCAAGCAATGACTTTTGGCACTCCCCTACACAATGACACAGCTACACTGGGATCGATCAATCCCAGAGCCTTCTCTTCTTGTCTGAAGGGGGTCGTGTCCCTTGGCCTCTTCCCATGGCCATACAACACAGTCTGGTGATGGGGGAAGAGCAGATCCAGAGCAGCCAAGAGATTCAGACATGACTCCACATTCATGGAGCTGTACTTTCCCCACTATGATGCTAAAAGGAACAGCTATGTACCAACTGACCACAGACAAACATCTAAAGACTCCACAACAGGTTTTCCCCCTGTTTGCCAAGTATAAGCATAGGGGTGAGGATTTATGCTCCCCCCAAGCAGCTTGAGTCTGTCTTCCAGTCTGAATGGCAAAGTTAAGCATCACTCCATACATAGAAGTCTTTCCCTACCCTTATAATAGCTTGGGTTTCTGCCACTATCAGTGAAAATAAACCCATTTAGAGTGCAAAATCTTCTTGCCTCTCTTCCCCACTACCAGAAGCTTTCTATAACACTGAGTGAATCAGGCCTTAGCATATTCCCCATGTAAAACTCCCTGCCTTATCACCAGGGAGGCACCTCTAGATATTTTTAGAGGTCATATCTGCCAGCACAGGAATAACAGTGCATTAATTAGCATAGATTCATTCTGACAAAAGCAAGGTCAAAACACAACAGCTGTAATTTACACCTCACTGGGAGGTGTAAATATTGAGAAAACAGAACATACAAGAGCCATCAGAAGATGTTACCTTGAAGGGCTCACATGTCCCCAGAAAAGATAGGGACAACTGGCTCTCAGATGGACCACATCATCATGGACAGCAAAACTGAAGTTTGGGCTCTACAGGCAGGTTGAGTCAGTCCCTAGAAAGTAACTCCTGTGTTTTCAAGGCCACTGTCAATAAGTCTGATGGCTTGAGGGAAGAAGAAAAAAAGGGGTGGTCAATACTTGCTCTTTTAGGTTAAACTACTAAGAAAATTTGTTTGCACTTTAGTACCAGTGGCTGTTCTACTCCTCAGTAGACACATGCAGCCTCAGCCTTTCAGGGTGATGTACAGACATAATCAACAGCAATAACCAGTTGCAACCTCAGAGCAATGGACCAAGAGAAGGTATCACTAAGGTTTCACTACTGCTGAGCAGGACGACCCTGCTAGATTAGCAGATTAATCAGGATAGACTCAGTTCCCCTAAAAAAAAAAAATAAAAAAAAAATAAAAAAATCCCCAAAGCACAGCTGCTCAGAGCAGGAGAGAGAACCCCCATGGAACACAAATCAAGGCTCACCGACATCTAAAGAAGAAAACTCTGCTGCTACCTGCCCACAAAATGTTTGATCATGCCAAAGATTCAGATTAAATTAATTCATCCAGAGCAGGTTGATGGCTGGGTCAAGAGCATCGTTCTTAGGTCCAGAACTGGCTTATATTCATATGAACAACTCTTCAGTTAGACTTTCTGCCAGAGTAGTTTACACCTTCTCTGAACACTCTGGCCCACCAGCAGCCCTGCTGGCATCCCCACAAAGGTTCTTTCCAGTACACCAAAGTGCCTAGTGAAATGAAGAAAGTCTCTAATACCCTCAATATCTTTGTGAACCTGCTGCATAGCAAACAACATTGCAAGGCAAAGACAAGCAGCCAGAACTTGGTATCTTGTTTCTTACAACAGTGTAATTAAGGCTGACAACCTCAGATTCTCATCCAAAGAAGAGAGCCCAAGGCATGAAAAAAGATAACTCAGAGGAAAAAAAAAAACCAAAAAACAAATAATCCAGTGACACTGGAGAACTCATATCTTGGGCTTTCTCTGGTGCAAAGATCTGTGGTGACACTGGGTCTATCCCTGGGGGTAGGATTCATTGCCTCTAATTTTACCTATGCAAAAATGAGGTTATTCTCTAAGCAAATTGACATCTACAGACAGAGGGAGCACCTGGTACAGAGGTCAGCTCTTGGTTGGGTCACCCCACCCAACCTGAACTCCTCTCTTGGGAAGGAGCCTACATTAAATTATAGGCCTAATTTTTCAGGCAGACATCCTTAAGCAAGGCAAGTCCCATCCTTATTTTCCTAAGGTGCCTCCTACATGCAAAACAGGAATAATCACACTTCCTTCCTTAGCCAGCACTTGCACAACCAAATGTTCCGAGGGCTGTAAGAAGCTCAGATAGTGCAATAATGGGAACATGGAAATTGCATTAGACTCAGTTTAGCTTTCACTTCTTTCCTGCCCCAAATTTGATTCATAATGAGCAAAAGCAGAAGCAAACATTTCTGCAAGTGACTTTGCTCAAGGACTCCTCAGTAGACTTCACTTCTGGACAGCCAGTGGTAAGCTCTGAGGAACACTGCCAGAGGCTGGAACAAGCAGCTCTCAGTAAATCACTGGTCCAAGAAAGCTTTACAAGGAGGCCACTTTAAAGTCTCTGCTGTAAAAACAGAATTATATCCATCTTTGAAGATGGAGTGGGAGCTTTAAATCTGCCTGAGGTCAATTTTACAGGGCTGTTTCACAGATGAACTACATTAGAGTCCCGATAATCCAAAAAACACAGACAAATAAGAGAAAATAAATGCATCATTGTGTAGTCATTTGGAGCATGAGAGCTAGCAACAGAGAGTCATAGACACCAGAAGTCTATCATGTGTGGGACAAGGCAGCACCACACTCATTTCCACAGCAAAGCTGCAACAGCCCTTCAGCCAGTGGCAAAATTCCCATCAGTTGTGGCAGGACCATTTGTGGATCCTCACCTGAGTTTACTGAAGAAATTAACTGAACTGGGCCCATAACCAAGCATTCCTGGAAGGCAGGGGCAGTCTCTTACCCAGCCTGCTACAGCTGACTGACACAAGCAGGATCTGAAAGGATGGAAGAGGAGGAAGGCTCTAGCACCCAACTGCCCATGGCAGGATCATTGCTGAACCCTGCTATATGGGGATGTCATTGGCTTTCCCCTCAAGTAGTTATTTTTTTCCAGTCACTTCTTAATAAGAGAAAGTTAGATGAGCAGGTGGGGCTGCCCCTAAAATGTACAGAATGCAGCAATATCAAAATTGTAATGATTTCAAAGCAAAACCACCACCGTGTTATCCTGGTAATGAACATCTCATTGCAATATTACTAGATGGTATTACTACAATGACTAGACACCAGATCAAAGGAGCTGCTCCAGGAGTTGATTTCCACTTTATGAAGCAGGAAAGACAGTCTTCTCCTAAGACTAGTCAGAGATAGCAAGGTAAAACACACTGTAAAATACAGTGCAAGAGCTGGAAAGAGATACACAGCACCTGGGGTCAAGTTTGCAGCCAGGTTCCACTCCCAATCACAGCAGGACAAGTTCTGTGCAATGCACTGGTTCTAGTTCTAGCAAGGAAGCCAAAACATGAACATGGACCAGCAGCCTCAGGGTTTAGGGCAGTGCCAGCAATTCTTAACTATGGGAGGAGGAACTACTGGAGAGGAACAAGGTGATCACATAAACAAGGTGAAGTGCATCTGCCACGTATATGAACTATGATGAGCAACCTCATCATTTGCAAGGGATACCATGGGATCAGCATCATGGAGACTATGTGCCACTCACTCATGGGACTCTTAGCACTCACACAAGACCCCTCTGATCCTTCTAGAATCCGTCCCTGTGCAGCAAGAACTGCAGTTGGATAAAGTAACAGAAATGGAGCCTTAGAGCAATGTGGAAACTGCAATCCAGTCACATTCAACAAGCACTGGATCAAAGACAAGTAGCTGGTGGTTTCACAGCATCACTATCACCTTCCCCATCAGCAGTGCTGGCAGCCAGTGAAAGTGTGGGATGAAAGCAAAGGAAGACCCCCTTTCCAGTCCTGGGGTCTCACTGGAACCAGCAGGAGAGAATGACAACAGCAGCAGCTCATCAGTTGTGGGTGCCAGGTTCAGCCTTTTGGGCACCCAATGTGCAGTGGGGGCACAGCACCCATCTTTCTCAACACTGGACACTGAGAAGACAACTAGTAGATGTTAGGAAGCAAGGGACCTCCCAGAGACAAATACTCAACAGTAATTGAGCAAGGATTCAGTCTGGCATCAGCTTCGCATCTCAACTAACCCACCCTCAAACCAGTCATTTGAAGGTTTGCTGCTTTCATTCTCAGGCCTGAGTTTTAGACTAACTATGGATTTCCTTGAGAACCAGAAGCAGCCTGCTGTGCATTGTAGACTTTTACAAGCTGAAGCCACTTATGGAAAGTCTCAGAATAATCTTTGACCAATTCCCTTGCTTCAAGGTTAGCAATGTGAACAGGGCAGCTACGTGGAGCCCATGACCAGCATTAGACCCCAGCAGCAGTGCTTCGGGGAAACCAAAACCACAACAGCACGATGGTGTCCAGTGCAGAATTATCTGCAAACCTCCCTAGCACACATTCAGCAAACAGAGACTTCCTCTTGACTTATTTTTTTGATATGTTCTTTTTTACAATTACCATTTTTCAGGACAGGATCTAGTGTATTCTTGACAACCAGATAACAGGGGATTTCCACTTGCTAGCCCTTAAAACTATGATGCATTTTGATGTCAAAAAATACAAATCTCTAAATTAGCCACTCTGAGCCATCACCAGGAACAGTTGCAGTGGTACCTCCTCTCTTTCTTCTCCATATGGAACCCCAGTGACTCGCTGCAGGTCCTTACAGTTGGTGATGCTCTTACCATTGGTGAAATGCTGCCTTCATCCCAATCTCCAAAGTCTACACTCTTCAGCTCCTTATTTCATTATTTTTAGCTTCTGTCATGCAATGGTCTTGAACTGTTCAAGTATCAGGCTTTGGGAAGTGAAAGGCACAAGGAGGAATGTGTCTCCCTGATCACATTAGAATAAGGTCTGTTACTTTTCGCAATGGTTTCTGACGGAAGCTGCAAAAGTCACATTTTTGGAGATACTGAAGGACAAGCTTCAAATTGAAGGACAGGGAGAAAACATGCCCTGCTGTGTTTCAACTTGAAGGGTTCACACCCTGCTCTGCTGGGGGTGGGAAATGGGATAAAGTCAATCACAGAAAGGCTGCTGTGAAGAGGGTACTTATCTATGCCCACGTCCTCAAAGGCAGAACAAGCATCAACTGACTCAAATCAAATGGCAGAGGGTGAGTGGTCCCTGCCCCAAACTGGGAGAGACCCTCAGCAGCCCTTGCAGCCTACACTTCTCAGTCCACATTATCCCCATTGCCCTTTCAATCCTCCTGCCTCAAGGCAGATGAGCAGCTACAGAGGTCTGTGGGAATTCCTTGGATTTCACCACTGTAAAGTACATCTTGACACTGAACAGTAACTTCCTAAAAAAAAAACAAAAACAAAACAAAACAACAAAAACAAATGAAGAAAAATAAAAATTCCAACCTTCTGCTGTGCTTGTTTTGTTTTCTATTGTCCCTCTGTTTATGGTTGGCTCGCCTTCCAACAGACCAGACCAAGGCTTGCAGGTTTCAGCAGCCCCTGCTTTGATTTCTGGCCAGGAACACAGAGTCAAGCCCATCTCCTCTCCCCTTGTTTTCATCAACAATGGCAGGTCTGCCACCAGTAACACTGCCAGGTATCCAAACACTGTTCTCAGCCAGCCTGGATGGGTATGGAGAGATGACCCAGGACATCAGGAACCCCAACCCCATCCACAACCACCCAACGGGCTGCGTGGGATTGGCAAAACTCTGGCAGGATCAGAATAATCTCTTTTTTTCTCCTCAACCAGCCATCAGAAATGACACATATCTGATCTGAGTAAGAAAAGACCAGTTATATTTACTCACTTTTCAAAGAGGAAATGTACTTGTTCCTGGCACCAATTATGAAAACCCCTCACCACATGATGCAAGAGTTAATTTTAGCTTGTATCAGTCTTTATCACAACAGTGAAGGCTAAAGTTTCATCCAACATCGCAGTTAATTATGAGCTCAGTGTCAAGTTAAGCCCCAAGAAGATTTAGGCTGGAGATAGTGCTGGTGTTTGGCACAGCCTGGCTGGGTGCCCACTGCCGTCAGCAGAGTGCAATGGAAACTCCAGGGCTGCTCTTCAGGGAAGGTGGAAGTTCAGCAGGGAAGTGGCTTGTGTGTCACAGGAGAGGACCCGGGAAAAAAATAAAAAATTCAACAAGTGCATAATTTAGAGAGGGGAAGGAAAAAAAAAAAATAGAAAAATTTAAACCAGTGTTTTCCCAGCTAACAGCAGCAGCCCAAGTTGCCCCTGCTAAGAAGGAACTGAAGGACATGACACAGGGGCAAATGGTTCCTCCCAACATTCCCTAGGGTGGCTGTTCAACCTGATGGGACAGTCCAAAAGGAGCTATCCCTGTTGGAAGAGTCTTATGGCCACTCATGGGACAAAGAGGAGGAGGCTCCAGGTATTTCTATTTCCATGCTCACCAGGAGACACCTGGGGTGGATGTCTATGCCCAGGTGCTGAGCTCTCTCACAGACTGAAGACTTCACTGAGGTTGATGATGATGCAACAAAATCTTCAGCTTGGGAGTGAGCCCAGCACCTACTACCTCTGGGCACAGACCCCAGCTGTGCCACGTGCTGTGTACATGGGGCTTCTTTGGACATAGCCCTTGGGGAAAATCCATTTTTACTGTGCAAGGTTACACGTGGGTGGTACTATCATATTTAGGATAGCATCAAGGGGAACAGTGATACCACAGTACCATGAAAGATTCTCATCAGCTATTCTTTGTTCCACTGACGAGCACTTTTCTGTACCTCCCAAAGACTCCTTGCCCCCAGAAAAATCACATCACGTTGCTCCCTATCCTGACTCACAGAGAGGGCACCTGAGGTTTAATTTTGTTTGGTTGGGATTTTTTTCTATTGCAAAATCATCCGTTAACCTCTCCAGGGCCAGGGATCATCCCCATCCTGCAATGGAGCTAAGTGGCACAAAGTACAGCCAAACAAGAGTCCCTCACAGAGAGGACCCCAACCTTTTCCCCACGCTGCCTTCACCTTGCAGCTCCCTTGCTATGAAGGACAGCAAGAGCTGATGCCAATTACTTCAGCCTATTTGGAAAAACAAGTTTACACGTGAGATTTCAATTGGCTCCTTCTCTGTTTAACTACTCCAGCTGTGAAACAAAGTAAGTGAGAGACAAAGCACTACAAACGAGCAGCGTGACCATTTCAGAGGGCTTTTTGTGAGCTTTAGTGCCAAACCCACTAAATAGATTAACTTACAGCATAAACAAGCAAGTAAATCTTTCCCCCAAGGCCCTGTGTATCAAAAGGAAGCTTTAGATGTTGCTTCCTGCCATTGTGGAAGCCCTGCTGGGAACCCAGGAGCCTTTTCAGTCCCTGGCTTGGTTGCCCAAAACCTTCCATTTACTTCCAGCACCGCTGGCTGCAGTACCACAAAAGACAGAGGATGGCAAGGATGCTTCTGGCTGTTCCCCATCACCCTCAGGCCAAGGGCACGTGGGACTGTGATTCACACAGGCTTCCAAAGCTCACAGAAGGGTGTGATGCCCACTTTGACCAAAGAACTCAGTACAACTGCAGCACCACCATCATAATTCAGGATAAGACAGGAAGCCTCCAAACAAGGAGAAAGACCAAACAGATGTGGGCATCAAGCCAACAGTGGAACGGACCTACTGGGCTGTTCATCCCTTAAGCATCTTCAAACAGACCACAGAACTGAAATATCAAAGAAACATCCTCAGTTATCACTTGAGAGGGGAATGCCTAGTACAGGCACCATAACTATATCCTTATCAACCCAAAAAGTCATAAAGGAGACAAGCTGAAAGGTATTCTCTTCACATGAAGGTCCTATCCATTCTCCATCCCTTCCCCCTGGCACAATGACTACATTCAGTGGGGACATGACAGCTGCAAGGCACACTGAGAGCACCCCATCCCTGAAGTGCCTCCAGCCAGCTTGGCTCAGCCCCAACCAGCTGGTCTCCCACATGCAGAGGTTGTCCCCAGATCCCCTCAGTCACAAATCACAGCAGAAAGGGGTGTAAGAGCTGCTGCAGCAAACACAGCCAGAAGCCTTTCCAGCCCCCAGCTCTTCCCATGACATGCTCCTGAGAACTAGCATGACAGTAACAGCAAGAGCCCAATTTCCACAGGGTGAAATCCTTCATCCTAAAGCATCACACTCATGGTGCTCTGGCTGGAGACCACAGGGGTAGATGGGATGATGTTAAATACCTGCTAGTCTCTCATCACTTCTAAACCCAGCACCACAATCCAGCTGTTCAGTGTCCACCACAAAGGAGGTCCCCAGGCTCCAGTTGTGCACAGTACCAGCAAAAGTGGATGTAGACCCACGTAGCTCTTCCTTCCTCATCCAAATTCTCTAAAGGATTAGAGATTAGCATTCATATCAGATCAACCTGGGAACAATTTGCCTTTAACAAGTCCTTTGGGGATCTCAGGCTTTGATTGCAATCCAGATAATTGATGGCAAGCCTCAAGCAAGGAGCCCTCTCAGATGAGCAGGATTCACACACAGATGAGGAGCAGCAGGGATGCTGCCCAGGCTGGGGTTGCTCAGTTGAGATTCCAAAGCCTCTGCACTTGAGAGCTGCTGTTAACTCCATCCCATGGGCACCGAGAGGCCACACACAACATGTGTACCAGTTCGTAAGGTTTATTGACACAAAAGACACCGAAAACAAAGAAACACTTGTGAAGTTTCACATGTACAGATTGCCAGAAAGAATAAGAAAAGGGAAATGCCACCTGAAAGGATGAGAGCTTTTTTTGCAGAAAAGCTTCTGAGCTGAGGGTTTAAATAGACGGGGAGCGATGGGGGAAGCAGCTGAAAGGGGAAGCATTTCATCCTAAATCAAGACAAAGAATGGGCCTTTGTGGAAGAGATGAAAAACACTTTTGCAAACTCAAGGCAGCACCTCTTTCCTAAAGTGAGCACACACCAAGCCACACCACACACCCTTCCACAGTGCTGCTTCGTTAACACAAAAATACCTCGAGGTTACAGCACAAAGCCCTCCAACATAGGATAAAAGAAAGATGCTGAGTTCATCACTAAGGACAGTCACAAGACTGGTTGAAGCTGAGCCCTTCCTGCTCAGCTGGAGCACCAGCCAGCAGCTGTGAGTGGCATGACCAGGGGACGATGCTCAGAGTGCCCTCCCATACCCAGGCACTCTCATCACATGAACTACTCATACCAGGATCTTCTCACTTCTGCTTAAATCCACCCCAAAAATAAGGACCAGCAGCATTTTAGGAGCAACCTGAGCTGCTCTCATCCTAAGCACTGTGCAATGAAAGCCAAGCACTACCCCCACCCCCCCCTTACAAACATGGATGGTCATTAATAATCATCACAGCATTAATAATTGTCACAGCACCACTAGACCACGTCACCCAGCCAGGTAGCATCTTACTATTCACCTCTGAACTCAGCAAGAGGGTCACGCTCACATCTGTTGGCTACGAACACCTGCAGCCCTTGCCCAGCCAGGCTGGCCCAGCTGGGGAGACAGCTCTGGAGCACCCGGGCATCACCTGAGGCACCACCAGCCCCGTTACGGGAATGGTGCAGTGCAGGTGGGTGCTCTGAGCTGCGCAGCTGGCCCGGGCAGGATCTGACCTCTGAGCTCTGTCTTCCCAGACGGAACCTCGAATCTGGGTGACCTCTCGGATCTGGCAGGTTACGGTTAAATACGGCAAATCGCACTTGCAGGGAGAGGATACCAGAGATGAAAACAGCCCAAACCTCCAACACGAAACCCTGCCACGCTGTTGCCAAACAAGCCGTGCACTCAGCTCGCCAAACTCAGCCGAGCACCTCCCGCTGGGACACGGCTGATCATCCCACCACAAGCTGAAGTTGCCTTTCCCCACAGCCCCTCTCCAGTGGCAGAGCCTGAAATCAGAGATTAACAAGCCTGAAGGAGCTCATGCCTGGCCACTCACGTATTCCAGATGCACATGCTAGGATCACAGCTTGCCAAACAGGATACGAGGCGCAAGAAAAAAAATCAAGCATTTTATCTTCAAGCTTTTCCAAGAGGGTATTACAAACAATGGGGAGGAAATACAAAATTAACACTAGAGAAGAGCAATTGGCAGTGCCCCTCACGAGTCTGTTCTTCGTTACAAGGCTGCCTATTCAGTAGCTTTCATTAGGAAAATCGCATCGCGGAGCCATTTCCATCAGTGTCCCTATTTCCTAATTAAGCTTCGCCAACGACCCGCGTCTTTTACTTACCACACGGCATTACAATCACAACAATTGCTGTTTCATCTCACCCTCGCTGCTGAAAACCCAGCAATTAAAGCACCCGAGGAGTACCACAGGCACGTCATCGAGGAGACAAGTTCTCACGTCGTGCTAATTGGCGGCCAAAGACGAGATCAGAAAAAAAACCCAGGAACATCGTTTTTTGGTCTCCACGCTTGGGAAAAGACACTCGGGAGCTGCAGCCACTCCCCAGGCTCCCACCCAGGAGGCTGGTGAAGAGGAGGCGGTGCCAGCAGTGAGTCCTGGTGAAAGGTCCTGTCCACCCCTCCAGGCTGCGGCACAGGGCAATGCTCCCTGGATCCTTGTGCATATCGCATCTGTGACACCAGCTGCACAACCCCAACCAACGGTGGATGCAACCTTGGGTGATTTGCAGAGGTCACCTGGAGACTCCTGATGATGGCTTTGGGTGGGTGGGACCCTTGGAAAGAAAGGGCTGTCAGTGGACTGGTGACAAAAATGACCCCCACGCTGCCTCCAGTCACGACAGGTAAGGCAAGGATGGGGAGTCCCACGATACTGAGCCTTGTAGGGAAGTCTTGCAGAGAGGAGGAAAGATCGTGAGATGAAGCTCTGGAGCCTGGATCGCATCCACAGGTCACACTTTCCTCCACTGCAGTCAGAAGGGGCATTTCCAGTGCAAAGCACCTCCCCAGCTGAGCACGGCTGCAAAGGCAGAGCTATGCCCTTGGGAGGGGGTCATAGTTTCCATAGGAACCTCATTCCCCCTCCCCATCCTCTCATGTACAGCAAACTCAAAGTGCTTATGGGAGCAGAGTTCAGTTTCAGCAGGAGCCTCTTGTCACCAAAAAACAACCTCGGTGCATTCACCCGAGCGTCTCTCCCCCTACAAATAACATGCACAGTATTCCACTTGCAAAAGAGTAATGCAAAACTGGGCAGCCCCATCGTACCAGGAACAGCTCAGTGGGCACCCACAAAAAGAGAAGTAAAAACCACCCCAGGTGAGCTGCAACCTGGCAAAGCCACAGCAGTCCCCCACCACTAAGTGGTGGACAGCCTTGTCCCCACCACTCTGACAGCCAAGCCATGGCCACATTTGGTATCCCAAGGGGCTTCTCCCTCTGTAAAAGCACCTCTGATGATTTTCATCCCCTTTCCTCTTGCCCCGACCAGGATGCAGAGAGCAGGAGAGTGACTGCCACATGATACCAGGGAAAGCAAACAAGGGAGCTCCCTCCAGCTTCAATTCAGCAGGACAACATCGTGAGGCTGGAGCTGGCCTAGGACCAACCGTGTCCCTGGCTCCCGCTGCAGCAGACCAGGCTCTGCACTACCCCTGAACCTGCAGCTCATCGCCCAGCCCAGTTCCAAAGGATGCACCCAGCCACCACCTCAGCTTCCAACCTCACCCAGTCCCTGCAGCCGAGAGGTGTAACCACTGCAACCACCACCTCTAGGCTCTCGCTCTTTATCTTCGCATCTTTCTAGGTTTAAGCTCTAATCTGAGCAACACCCAGAGCTTCAAAACACTTTGCAATCGTGTTTCAGAAATAATCTGTAACTCCATCCAAGGTTTTGCTCTGAACAATTAGCAAACAAAACCAAGAAGAAAACAAGCAAACTAACTAAACACCAGACCCCTCTGATACACACAAAAATGTGAGCATTGATATCCTTCCTGCATGTCCCTGGAGTTCACAGGCTCTGCATCAAACCAATATTTAGAAAATTAACTGGAAAACCAAATAAATTGCAGCTGCTCAGCATCAGGCCCTTCAATAGGCAGAGAAGCAGCACCAGCCTGCAGCTGCCTGAGCATGTTTTTGCTCTGTTGGGAGTAGCAGCAGCACTGAAAACAAGCCATAATCAAAGTTAAAGGGTGCTGGGTGACAGCAGTGAGATTTTAATAAACATGAAAACAAAGGTCTGAAATCTCTTTTCTCCCACTTTCGTTCGTGATTTGAATCAGCCAAGCCTTTTCCTCCCTTAGGGCTTACACCGTGCAAAGCAGCTAAACATCCCCTCGGGGAGGTTGCTGCAGAAGTGAACGTAGTAAGGAGGCCAGGCTGGGACTGGGCACGCTCCAGACACTAAACAGGAACTGCAGGTGACACCAGAAAGCCACAGAAGCACCTGATGAAAAACTGCTCCTTTGCAGGCACAACTATCAGCACAGGCTGGCGCATGAGGCAACACGGGGACATCTCCAGGCTGGCCTGTGTCCAGTCTCTGAAGCTGGAGGGATGACACGCTGCTGGGCTTGTCACATCCCAAACCACATCCTGTTGCCAAAGCAGAACCCTCCCTCCTCGGGGTTACACCTCCACACCCTTCAGCTGCGGGGACCCGGCCGAGGGTGATAGGAGCAACAGACCAGTCGTGACCCTTGGATCCCTCCAGCCCAGCAATGCCACCTCCTGCTGTCGTGACACTGGGTGACTCAGTGCCGCCCCCGCCAGCAGCCCTCTCAAAACTCCAGGCGGCTGCTGGAGAGCACCCGGGATTTCCCAGGGACCCGGGCACGACGGGGTGGTCCCCTGGGGCCAGGCAGGGCCCCACACCTGGGCCCCCAGCAGCAACTCTGTGAGGTGATGCAGAAGAAAACAAGCACACAGTCCAGAAATGAGTCACAGCCATGGGGCCTGTCCCCCCCGCTAGGGTGACACTGGCTGTCCCTGGCTGGGGGCACAGTGGGTCACAGACCCCCATGGGCTGCAAGGAAACCTCGAAGGAAACATGGTGCAGGGCGTCCCTTTCCAGGGTTGCAAGAGAACACCCCCCACCCCAGGGCTGGTGCCAGCCTCACCGGTGGGTTTAAGTGAAAGACCCCAGCTACAGGGACGCCCTCCACCATCACAGCGGGTCCATTCCCCCTCCTGTTACTTGGACACACCGTTTATAAGATGTCCCACCAAAATTACACCCCTCCCTCCAGGCACACTGCTTCACAGTGGCTTCCCACTATACACACAACGCCCATGTCCAGCGGGCACAGGATCCTTAATTACACCGACACCCCAGTTACAAGGAACCCCCTGCTCGCCTACCCTCTCCAGGGGCACCAGGTTTAGAGCTGTGCCCCCCGAATTTACACGGCCACGCGGGTAACACGCAGCGTCCCGGTGACACGGACAACCCCCGGCTCCCGCAGCGGCTGCGGGCGGCTGCAGAACCTCCCCCACGGCTCCGTTCCCGGCTCTCCCACCTGCAGGGCGGCTGCCACCGGGAGTCCCTGCCCATCCTCGGCGCGCCCCGCCGGGCTCCACGCCGGGCTACGCTCCGCAACGCTCCCCGCCGAGCGGCACTAGCGGCACCGGGGCGGAGCTGCTTTCAGAGCCCGCCCCGCACGTGTGCGCCGACCGGCCCCGAGCACCGCCCGCCCCGCCCCTGGCCCCTGGCCCCGCCGCCCGTAGCCACTCCCCGGCACCCAATCCTCTCCACCTGCCCTTCATCCGCCCCTTCCTCCATCCTCCCATCCCTCCATCTGACATTTGTTTGTCCTCCCACCACTTACCCCTCCACCCTTCACTCTTTCATTCATCCACCCTCCATCCCTCCCTTCCTCCTGCCATTTTGCCATTTATCTGTTCATCCATCCACCCATCCATCCACCCTGGTATTCATCTATCTACCCTTCCCTCTGACAATCTCTCCTTCTTTCCAACCCTCCATCCACCACTCCATCCTTTTCTCCATCCTTCCTTACTTTCCCTCCCTGCTCCCATCCTATGTATTAAACACACTTTCCCTCTCTATGCATCCCTTTACTCCATCTCTGCTGGAAAAGCTCTCAGCACCTCCCTGACAGCAGAAACCCACCCATGGCCCACAGGAGGCTGAGGAGAGGTTGCTGATTTCTGCTCAGATGGCACCTGGAAATGGCCTTTTCCTGCTGCCTTCAAGGTTGCTTCTGAGAAAGACCCAGTGCCACCTCGATGGCTGGCAGTGTTTGCCCCCAGCATCTTCCCGATGGCCCATCTACTGTGCGGGGCTTGCAACCAGATCCAGCCCAGCTGGTACCACGGGCCGGGGCAAGAATCCATCTTTGGCTTTCTTTGTGGGTTTCAGTGTTTCAGAGGAGAGTGACCGACGCTCCGAGACTCGAAAGCTTCTCGGAGGCTGAAATAGCTGTGGGTTTCGCTGTGAGATTCCAGTGAATTTTAAAAAAAAGTCAACCCAACTGAAATAAAATCCCCTTTAATTGGTGAACGATTGAGACAACCATCCGCCGAGCAAACTGCATGGCACGCTGGTGGTCAGCACCCCAGCTGCCTCCTGCTCCGGCCGCAGTGCCAAGGCATGCACTTGTGCTGGGTGAGATCTTGGTGGAGGGTGGACGTGGGGCTCGACCGTCACCACCTGAGCGGCCACCAGCAATTCAGAAGAAATCCTCTGGAGGTAAAAATAGCAGGAAGGGGAAAGTGTCATGTCTGTGTCATGGTGCCACCTACCCGAGGTGCTACACTGCAAAACAGCCAAATATTCCAGTGGGACAGGCTTTGTGCCACGGGCGCCTCTTGGCTCGGGCTCTTCACACAAGCTTTGGCTCCTAGGATTCCAACCTGATCCATCCCTTCTGCTCCATTTTCACCTCCTGGTTTCAGACCCAGCTTTACAGGTTTATCCCTAAACCAGAGGAATTGGGATGTGTCAGATATTCAGAGGCTAAACTTCTCCAAGTGTCACAGTTGCAGCGTGTCTATTCCCAAACCGTGCCCTCACCACCTGATATACTGTGAGCTGATTGTTTTGCTCCTCAGGGTGCTCTGCAGCCTGAGGAAGTTACCAAAGATGGTGGTTCAGGGGGGTCATGCCAGCGGAAGGAAGCAGAGGAGCCCAGGGAGGTGCCATGCCATGCCTCAGTCACCAACAAGGAGGCTGCCACAGCTTGCAGGGGCAGGGATGACAAACAACAGCATGGCAGCCACCAGGCTGGAGCACCCACCTTGGGGAAAGGGCTCTAGAAGAAAGGCACTTCTAAGGGCTGCCAACACCAGTGTGCTCATAGGAGCTTCTGGAAGCAGGGTATTGAGCTTCTCCTTATCCACAAGTTTTTCTCATTTGAGTTCAGGAGATCATGGGGACATTGGTGCCATGCTCTGGGGCGACAGCAGGGCAGGTGGCTTTTAGGTGCTGCACAGAGAGCAGGGGAGACAGCCCAAGTCTTCCCCACCCATGTGGTGGGGTCGCACTGGTGGTGGTTGTGGTGACACCAGCAGCAGTGCCAAGGCAGAATGAGCTCCAGCCAGTGCAGTGCCACTGTGTGCTGGGAGTGTGCTGGACACATCTCAGCCACGTTGCTCCACAGCTCAGTTCCTTCCCCTCGAGCTGCCCCACCAGCCCTGGCCAGGGAGGAGGAAGCTGAGTCTGTGCTCTAACAACACAACTTATTTAGCCCTTTTGGTTCCCAGTACTGGAGTAAACATGTCAGCAGCACGTGATGGGAAACACTGACCTGGGGTAAACTCCCTCTGCCAGAAAAATGTGGGGCCAGCCGTGCCTGGGACAAGCTTCAGGCCAGGGATGCATGAGCTGTCAGCACTGCACTGCCTTTGTGCTCACCCAGTTTCATTTGTCCTTCCACAGCTGATGTGACAAGATAAAAAGACCCAAATACCCAACTGTGAGTTACAGCTAACTCGGCAGAAAAGCCCATGCCAATGCAAATTCAGAGGGCAGAGATCTGGCTGCATCACTGCTTCCAGATGCTGAGGGGACACCATCTCTGCTCTGAAGGATGCTCAACAGCCAATAAGGGGTTAGGGAGAAAACATTTTAAAATAAATGGGTTTTTTTTCCACAAGCTACTCCAAAGCAACTCATGGAAATGTTTGGCTGGGAGAAGAGCAAAATAATTGCTGCACAAAGCCTCTTTGGTGAAAGAAAGTGATTTCCATAGAGAACATTTCTAAGCAAATCAGGTTTCCTAGGTATGCAAAGGGACTAGAGTGCACGAGGGCCTGTAAGCATTTCCCATGAGAGCATCCACTCTGCTTCAGTCAGATCCTTTTTCATTTCCAGGAATGTGAACTCACAAAATCAAATCTCCTTTTGTTCAGCTGCTATTTTGTTTCCTCATGCTTTAAATCAGCACAAAAGTACCTCTTAGATGACTGCTGAGGATGGGACTTACCCCTAACTTGCAGAGGTGCTCGTAAACTCGTCAGGGTTATGTTCACAGAATGTTAGGGGTTGAAAGGGACCTGTTCTCATTCTTCTCTGCTCAACACATCTCTAAACCCCATATTGATACCACACACACACACACACACACACTTCCCTGAATCAACAACACAATGTTGAGTCAGGCTTAGCAGAGTCAGGCTTAGCATCCCCAGATTTCTACAGTAAACACTTGGAAGACAGTTGTTCTGTCTCAAGTCTTGCAGCACAGATTTCTGCTTCGAATACAACATTTATAGGCCAAACATAAGAATTTCTCAGGTTGTGAGGGCTGCCAGCCAGAACATTAACTCATCTGGCAATGTCCTGTTGACAAAACTGGTTAAAATCCAAGCAGGAAAAAAAGCCTGTGGGTAAAGACTCATCACTGGAGGGCTCACAATCTCCTGCTCTCCATCTCCACATCCTTCACAGTGAAACCAGGAAAGGCTTTAATGTTCTGAGGTTAAAAACCAAGAAACTACCACTTTTTGCAAAGGCATCTTTACAAAGATGTTTGTTTGTTTGTTTGTTTGTTTGTTTGTTTGTTTGTTTGTTTGTTTGTTTGTTTCTCTCAGCCTCCCCAGCAGTGGTTCCCATCCAGCCAGTGGGCTGCAGTGATGGGGATTCTGCCCCACTCTCTGCTGCAGGTATGGTGAAGACACTGCCTCTCTGCTGGGGTTTGAGCCAACACTACAACCCATGGGGAGGATGCTTCTTTCACAATCTCCCATCTCCCCAGGGATTTGCACAAACACAGCCTCTTTCCTTGCTGGGATTCTCACACATCAGGAGGCTGTGGGGCAAAGGAGACACAGGGTAACCCCCTCACACTGCATCCTTGCCCCAGTTAATACCCCTCACTTACCTATCCCCCAGATAAGGGGTCTGTGTGCCCAGACAAGGTAGGAACAGCAGGCTTAGGAACTGGGAAGTGCTCAAAAAATCCCACCCAGTTTCCCCCTCATGCTCCTCCCCTGCAATGGCTTTTCATCAGGTTTCTGCAGGCAGATGCTGTGTCTCTGGCCCTGCTGACCCTTTTCAAGAAAGCCAGTGGAAGGTCCCCTCTCCCTGGGTAGTACCTCTGCAAAGGCAGCTGTGTGAAGAAACTGTCCCTGAGCGGGATGTGATGTCCCTGGACCAGGTCAAATTCCCCTATGCAGGTCCATGCCTGCCCTGAAACCTCTCCCCCACTTCAAATCCAGCCCACTGCCCTCCCTGTGGGTACCCTGCTGTTTGGAGAAATCTAATCACTCAGCTCCCCCAAAATGCCATAAAGTCATCAGGTCCAGGCACAGGTCAACAGCACATCTTCCTTCCTAGGATGCTTTCACTACTGTCCAGACTGCAGGTTTCCACCAGATTCAGGATGGCTAAGTCTGTTCCAGCACAGACACTGAGCCCATCGTGTGCTGCTGAGGCTCAGCCACCATGGCTCTGGGTGTGCTCGTTACCTCCCAGTGTTCATGTTATGAAGGAGCTTCACAGCCCCAGCAGAGTGACTCTGCAGCCTCTCCCCACTGCCTGTGAAGCTTCAGAGGGAAGGGGAAGCGGGATCCACTGAAAAGGGAACTTGCTTTTTCTCACTGCTTCCCCCCACAACTTGTGTTTTTCATTTCTCTGGTGCAACTCAAAGGATACTGAGAGATTGCTCAACACCACCTCAGTCTAATGCCCTGAGAAATGAAAATGGAATGCAGGCTTCAGTGATGGCAGATCTGACCCCAGAGGTTTCCTTTCTGCTTCCCACACTGGAGATGAAAACAGAACCTTAAATGACCTGATCTAGTGAAGTGCCAAAGGTTTCTTGGCCAGCTCTGGGGTGGAAGGGCTTCAGAGCTGTCACATTTTCAGCAGGTGAGCAGTTGTCTGATCTCCACTCTTCTGTTCTCCTGTCCTGTGGAAAGGCTTAGGCTGCCTGGAGCAAACCCACACTGGCTCCTGGCTCTCTTCCACCTCCTTTCTCAGGTGCCTTCTTCCATAAAGAAAGTCTGATCCTGGTCTTAGGAGATCATGGCTCAGCTCCCCAGGCTGCCACTGATGCCCTGGGGTACATGAGCAGGTCATTCAGCCCTCAATGCCTCAGTGTCCTGTCTACAATGCACACCTCACTCTGGCTGATCCATTCTGCAGCCCTTGGGACCATTTCTGTTTTAATCTCTGACATTTGCATGCTCAAAGTCACCTGGGTGCTTGATAGAAGCCATCCCTACTTGTCACAGGGGGAAGAAAGAAGTGGAAAACTCTGGATAAAACTTTCATACAGCAAAACCAATCATTTTCCCCACTGTAATATAAACAATTATAGTGTTAATTGTAAGAGAAGGAGCTACACACCAGTCCACAGCCACATCAAGATGTAGTTTGGATTCCAAGGGAGTTGTGTAAGCAGCTGATGCGCTTTCCAGGACCCAGTTTGTACCCGGCACTGGGTGCGGCAGGGCTGCAGAAGAGGATGGGGGTGCCCTTTTCCTACAGAAGAAACAAGGAAGGGCAGGGAAGTGATGTAGAAATCAGGGCTGGGATGGAAACTGATGAGCCAGCTGGACCACGCCAAGGCAGAACTGACAGATAATTTGTCAGCCCTGTTCTGGAGTCCACCAAGGACAGGGAATCCCCAGCATCCCTGGCAATGCCAGCACAGCTCTGTTCTTACTGATAGAAACCCTTTTCCAGTGTCAGCCCTATCCTCCCCAATGTCTCTTGCCTGAACAAAAACCTGTCTCCCGAAGTTGGGACACCATGGTCCTCACATTCAGATTTGCCTCAGTTTCCCCAGGGCTTTGCAGCCGGGTGGTTCCTGATAAGGATCACCGCTCAGGGGAAGAGCCTGTGGAGAAGCCGGGACTGGGAAGAGCTTTCGCGTGGGCCGAGGTTTCCACCCTGTGTCCTGCCGGAGAACTACAGTGATAGCTGGGGCTTAGCACTGCTCAGCCTCCCGGGGCTGCACCCAGCTGTGCCTTGCACCTCTGGAAAACCCTTCCAGCAAGAGGCTCTGCCTCTGGCAACCTTCCTGGGGTCAGCCTGGAGGAGAGATGGTGTGAGGCCAGTGAGAGTCAGTGGGTACCGTGATAGCTGTGACCATGGTGACCGCCAGACCAGCACCCCCAGTTACCTGTGAGCTTCCAAAGCCACCACCACCTTCAACGTACCAGAACATCACAGCTCCTGGTGAACCCCTCAGCAGTGATCTTCATTTGCTGTACATTTTGATGGACATGCAAAGCATCAGGGGTACATCTGAAAATCAGAGCAGCAAGTAGAAACCACAGGTGCCTGCATCCCTCCAGAGCCGGGGTCTGCCTCCCCAAATGGAGGTGCCGAAATACTTCTGCAAGCCCCAGTCCAAAGGAGCAGGGGACAGACAAGCTCCTCAGCTGGGATGCTGAGGGACTCTCTAGCAGTTTTGCTTACAAATGTGCCTGCAGCAGGAGAGGGGCGGATCCAGGGCAGCAAAGACAGAGGCTTCTCTTTCTTTGCAGCATCCCGGGGGGGTTCCCCCAGCCCCAGGCACGACCCGAACCCATCTCGGGGCTGGCACGGGTAGCTCAGTGCACAGCCCCCAGTAGATGGCAGCAGGGCCTCAAGGTGAGTGGCAATGGAACATTATTTTATTTCGTGAAATTCTTTTTTTTTTTTCCCTGTTTGTTTTCAATAAAAATAACCACCCCGTGCAAATCCACTGCAGATCCAGCTTGGGATAAGCTGAAGAGGGAGAGGGACCTTTGTCCTGGTCAGCTGTGTCAGTCACCTCCTTGAGGTGACAAACTCAATGATCTCTGCAGGCATCTGAGTTATGTGCCCAGGTTAGTGATGAGGAAATGGTGTTTGTAGGTGGGTTTATCTCATCCTCGGGTAGATGGCAAAAATGGGACAGAGATCTCATCTTCTGAACACGTGATGCCATCCAACTCAACTGAAAGATGCCCAAAGCAAGACAGAGGTGGCCTAGGCCAGCCAGGGGAGGTCTCTGCTGCACAGGGATAGTTCTGACTGCTTTTGAGAGTGAATCGGCTCCGCAGAGCCGGGTAGACACCAAATTAGCAGCAATGTTATTTGAGGTCACTGCTGTCTTCAAGGGGGGAGTTTTGAGGCCATCCCACTTCATCCAAAAGGACAAAATCCTGATCAGGCAGAAATGCATTCAGCAAAGATCTGGTGAGGATCTCACCTGACAGTGGCTGGGAATATGCAGGAGTTGCAAGAAGCAAGGAAACTCTGGTGAGTTTCCAATCTCCAGTGCAAGTCCTTGGTGTGCAAAATCCCCAGGGGAAAACTCCCACAGCCAGTGACCGCTTCCCATGCCAGGAATTCAGCTCCTAGTTTAACACAAGATCCACTGCTGATATTGCACTGACCTCAACATGCCTATAACCATGTATTTGTTAAGCATGTGCTTTAGGAACCTTTCCGGAGGGGTGCAGGTGAAAGGATAATGGAAGCTTTGGGGAAAGCAAACTGTGATAGTAACAGCACCTTGCAAACATTTTTGAGATCCCCTCCAGCCTGCTTACACCCAGAGCTGGAATAACTCCCAGGGAGGGAAAAAGGAAAGGGGATGGGGCAGGCAGACATGTACCCTGTGGACAGTGATTTGCAGGTCCCAGGGTGGGAAAAGTTGGATGTGTTGACCAGGAAGATGTGTTGGCCGTGGAGAATGCTTGAGAGTTGCCATGGTCAGTGTGGGGGCAGCAAGCCTGTCATCAAAATGGGAAGCTGCCTGCAAGCTGGTGGTGACCACAGCAAGGTTTTCCTATGGGACATCACTGCATGGAGCAAGCCCTGGGGGAGGACCACAGCAAGTGCAGGACCTCTCCAGGCAGGAGACATCTACAGATGCTCTTGCTGTCTTTAAATCCTTAAACTTCCATCAACTTCTCACCCCCTCCCAGGGGCTACTTTAATCCAGATACTATAATTCTAATTTATAGTAAAGCCACTCCATGTTCAGAAAATCCACTGTGGTCTCATCAATGTTTCTAGACTCAGATTTGTAAACTTAAGTATTTAAATGAGATTATTATAAAGCCCAAACCACTGGTCTTTTTGAGGCCAGCAAAGGTGAATGTGTTACACATATCTCTGTGATCTGAAGGCCTCAGGAGCTGCAGAGACATGTACCTTCATCTGTGAATTTTGGGGTGGCACAGAAACAAATTACACCACACAGTGACTCTCACAGAAGTAACATTTTATTGCATCTGTCACCACATTCCTATTGACACCAGTAAGTGACCAGGAGACCTGTGTCAGAGACAGAAGGAGGGAGCAGTGACATGGGCCATGAGGTCTTGGTGTGGTGATTGATGGATGTGAGTTGGTCCCAGCTGGATTTCATCCTCTGATGGGCAGCATCTGTGTGCATCGACCGGGGTGACAGGGGCAGGAGGGACCCTGGAGATAAGGCTTGTTTTCCAGAAGAAGAAGAAAAAACCAGGCAGTGTGCTAGGAGAATGGGTTTGCTTTTCTCTAGCATATTACAGAAAAACAATAGGGGATTATCAAAGCCATGGAGGGTAGGGATGGGGCATTAGCATGCCAGGACAGAAAAAGAAGCTTTTCTCTCCTCCTACCCCTTGTTACTAAGGCATCTGGGAGCAGGGATGAGAACTGCAACCACCACCTGGCATAAGTTTAGAGCAACCTTCTCTGCCATGGACAGTGAAGAGCTTTCTAAAGCGTTGTGAGCATCATTCCCCTGATGAATCCGGGGAAACTGAGGCCAACACAGAGCCACCCACTTGCCTTCCTTTGCCACCGCCCCAATCCCCTTCCTTCGAACTTCTCAGTACCTCTCCCCGCCAGCAGTCCCAGCGCTCGGGCACGTCAGGACGCGCGGCAGGGATCAGTTTGCAGGCAAGTGACGGTGCTGCTGAGCAGCAGTCGACAGCGAGGAATTTAGCTCGGCAAACAAGCCGTCCCCAGCTGCTTTGCCCTTGCAAGGGAACTGAATGAGACAGGGCGGTACCCACTGCCGGGCACTGGCACCAGCTGAGCTGGGGCAGCAGGTCTCCCAGATGGGTTTGGGGTGGTGCGGACCCCCCCGCAAAGCGCAGGGGTGATGTGCAGGGAGTGCCGTGACAGGGTAGATGGGGTGCTTGTTGTCTGTCCTCACTCAGATCCAGCCCATCATCCATCCCTCGTGGGGGTGCAACACCAATTAATGGCTGGGATTTCGGGGACAGCCACTAGGTAAGGCTCTGGAGCTCTGCGGTGATGCTGGGCTGGGCAACCCTGCAGAGCTGGGGTCTCTATGTACCCCAGCCACGGGACAGAGAGGGACCAAGGCTCTGTGTCCTCATGGGGGAATCACAAGCAGCTTTCTCCAAAGCTGACCCGTTGGCCCTGTCTCCAACACACCTTGTCTGGGGTTCACACGATGTCTTGCTGCCTGGCCTGAGCTGCGCTCCCTCTGCCTTACCACAAGTTCCCCTATTAAAAGGTTATAGCCACTCGAAGGCCACTTCATCCTAGCTTAATACATACTTAATTATAATTAGGTTAGGACAGCTGCCAAAAGGAGAGCGAATGCTGCAAAGCGCTCTGGGTAAAGCTCCTGACAAACTGGGTAAAGCTCCTGTTTTCCCTGGTCCTGCCAGGGTGACATGCTGAGCGTAGACTCAGCAGCCTGTGTTTGCAAAGGTGGGTTGTGGATGCCAGAAAGCCCCCCCAACACCTGTTTCATATCCTCTGCTTAAGGAAGATATAAAACCCAAAATTCGATGGCCATTTACATGACCCTCTTTGCCCAGATTTATGGATAAACCCAGCCTTGCTGGCTCTGTTCCTGCAGATCCCCCACTTCTTCCCTGAGGGAACAGGATGCTTTCTGGAGGGTTTTGGGTTTGGTTTTTCGTTTTGTTTGTTTGTTTGCTTCAAACAAATAAATCAACAAAACACCCACTTTGTCTGCAGTGCTGAAATGGAGTCTGCCCCAGGACTGCCACAGTTGCAAATGGAACTGAGCCCCATGAGCCCACTCATCACTGCAAAGCAAATGCTGGAGAAGAGTTAATTATCTGGCAAAGGGAGTTACTAGGCAATGGGAATTCAGAAACTCCGGAGACACACATTTCAATAATCCTGCTCCTTATGTAGCTGAAATACACCCAGCTTTGCCTGCCCTGGCCCCAACCTCAGCCACACACCCTCCCTCTCTCCCTGAAGCCCTGCCCAGGTTCCATCTTTACCTTACACCAGCTTAAGAAGATCAAATTCCTTTTCACAGCTCTATTCTGAAGCAGTGGGGAGGAAAATTCCCAGCAAGAAGATCAGTGTTTCAGCTCCCCAGCCTTTCACTGGTTCCATATAAAATTATGATCTTGGGTTCTCCTAAACAGCCTCTGTTGAGGTAGAAAGTCAAAAGAGCCAAAAGAAACTCCCACACTGGCCTGATATCAATAGTGTTCATTGTGCCCAGCAAACATTTCTGTAATGTAGGTGAGGAATCATCTCTGCTCAAATTAATTATTTTAAAGGAACATGAGTTTTTTGAAATCTGCCCTTGGCAAAGCTGGGGATTCACTGTTCAGGATGCCCTGCTCTGGGCAGCATTTGGCCACTGCCATAACACTGACCAGTTTCCTTTTCCATCCAGGTTCCCTTGGCACCAGAATACTCGTGTTTGAGTTGCTGCTCAGATTTCACTTAAAGCAAGTGAAAGCAGCAAGTAAAAGGATCATTTTTCTTTGAGTAATACTGGTGCAAACTCAAGAGGAAACGACTTTGTCATTATCCTCCCCAAGCAGGGCCCAGAGGCAGATGTTTCTGTAGCAAAGCTGTTTTCCTCCCAAAGGAAGAGCTGGCAGCTCATGGCACTGGGGACTCGTTTGAGCTGCCACGTCAGACAGGGAAGCCCTGCTCAGCCCTCGGCTCTTGGCTCTGCTTTGCCCCTTCTCTGCAGGAAGCAAAAAAATCTTTTCTTTGCACCCTGCAGGGCCACAGCACTCTCAAGAAAATGTAGAAATAATAATACTAATAAAAAAAAGAGAGATGTCAAAGATGATTGATGGCTGTGGAGGTCAGATTGCACCCAAGGAGCCCACCCCCAGTGTCTTCCCTTCTGCTCCATTTGCTGCCAATTACCCGTACAGGAGCCCTGCCAGGCTCTTCCTCGTTGCAGGAAGGCAGCAGTCACTGCGGGACAGCCAGTGCCAGGCTGGTGGCATACCCTGCCCAAGGGACAGCCAGGGCCAGCAGCTGGTTAAGTCCCCCAAGCCTGGGTTGTCTCCAAACAGCACAGACGGGAAAATCAGCAAGCCCCAGAGCCTCACTCCGCTTTAGTGGAGACACTAAACCACCAAATGTGGTGTGCAAGCAGAGCTGGGCACTTTAGGGCAGGGATGCTCACTCTGAGTTCCCTATAGCCTCAAGGCAGGACAGCTGAGCTGGGTGGTCTCTTAGCAGGGTGCAGAACCTGGGGTCCCCGAGGAGGTCTGTCTCCAGAGACAGCAAGGATTTGTGTATTGCTCTGATATTGTGAATTTCTCTCTTTAAAAGACAAAAACAAATACTTGATATAAATAGTCTTAAAACAGTTCTTTGCAAAGGGTGGGATTGCTCCCAGGTCCCCCGAGATCCAGGTGGATACTTTGAGCATTTAAAAATAAGATCTGCAGAATAGTTTCTGCACTGTAGTGGTGCAGGATAAACACTACTTGCTTTAGTCCGACTGTTTACTGCACTGTGCCTGGAGCCCCACAAACACAACAGAAGTCCCTCTGGATTAAACATTGTACTGAATAAATCAGATGTCCCCTTCCCCGTACAGATCCCCAACAAACTTTGTACTTTGTCTCCTCCAAGCCAAAACCTGCTTTTCTTCACCCCACACCTCCCATCTCTCAGCCTGGCAGAAGAGTCCTTCAGATCCATGAAACTGGGGTGACAATGCCAGTGCCCAGAAACAGACAGGTTTTATTCCCTCTGTCAGTGCATGCATGTCCTGCCACACCTCCATAAAATCACTGCAGTGAAAGGTTCTTCAGCTGTGCCAGGACTTTCCTAGTGAACTGAGCTCCCAATTATCTTCTGGTATTTTTTTTCCCCCCGTTGAGCTCAGAACATTATTGTAATGTCACCGTGCTCTTCTTGTCCCATTCCCTGTAATATACCGCTTGGAAAAGTAATTTTATCTTGGAAATGGCTTGAAAATGCAGGGTAGGTTTCTTTGGGATGCAAGAGCAGCTGAAGTCTGGAGGGTTCGTGCACGTTTCTGGTCTATGCCATATAACATCCACTTTTCCACCCTGATGATACCTCGGCAGTATGTCCAATATACAGAATACAGCAGCAATTTTCAGGCTAAGCTTCATTATCTTTTTGTTCTGCTGCATCCACACTCACCCAAATTAGACCATTGTTTCTGCAGAGAAACACACAAATAAATCACGGGATTAAACAGTTTTACCATCAAGGAGGTATTTCATTTTGTCTGGTATATTTGGCACCCGTTGTAGCTCCCTGCAGTGGCTGAATCCACCTGGACGTCCCCAGGAATGCGGGAGCCTTTTGGGTACCCGTTTGGTGTGGCCGGGGGTTCTCCAGCAGGCTGGGCTGCTCAAATTGAATCAAATATTAGAACTTTCTAGTCTGCCTGCCCTAAAGAAAACATTTTGCAAGAGAAAAAAAAAAAATATAGTATTCCAGAGGCTTATCTCACTTGGTGGCAATTCTGGGTGTATAATTGAAAACCGAGTTGATCATTAGAGGTTCACAGAGATGCTGAATAGCCCAGTGTTCGGTGGTCTCTGCCAGCCACGGCCAATTTACATTAAAGGCTTGATTCCTTCTACAGCCCACTTCTCAGCCCCTGGGAAATCTCCTCGTTGCTTATTCCTCGTTTGCAAGGACTTTCTAGTATAAGAAAATGTCGTGCCTAGCACTGCTCTCGCTGCTGCCGGCAATTCTGCCCAGCAGCTCGGCAAGCTGAACTGGGATATCACTGGCCGTATGCGTTTGCTGCAGAAGATTCAGCATGAGCCACATGCCCAGTTCTCCCCTGCAAAAAAAAAAAAAAAAAATTAAAATAATAATTTAAAAAAAAAAAGGCAGACTCTACCCACCATTCTCTAAAAATTATATAGATATCGTTAATTTATTTTTTTTTGTATGAAATTTGCCAATTTTGTATGCCTGAGAGGAGACAGAGGTGAGAGTTCCAGGGAACTGAAAACTAGATTACGGGTCAGGGACCTACAAAGCGATCGGAGGTTTATGAGCAATTACACTTGTGTAGGAGCAAAGCGTTAATATTAGAGCAACAATCATAACGGTAACTGCCCGCCGAGAGCCAAAAATAGAGATTAAACGGGAGAGATTAAATGTCATTTGCAAATGCTGAGATCTGTGCTCGCAGAGAGACGTCAGTCCGGGAAGAGCCAGCGGTACCGTCTTGCTTAATTCCCTTGGGACATCTAGGGGGACCAGACAAATCTTCCCCCACTTTCTCCGAGGTGTTTTTGTAACCACCCCGAGGCAGGCAATGCGAACCCGAATGCCTGCGCTCCGGGAAGTTCGGGAACAGCGTCCCTGCGCACACACTCTCCCTCCTCCATCCCCATCCCATCGCAAACACCGGCCCGCCATTAGCGACCGGTACATCACTTTTTTTGCATCCCCTTTGGAGTTCAGACAATCACAAAACCCGGCGGGTTCTGTCCGCGGCGGACCAGACGATGACAAAGCACCGTGGGGGGGGCGGGGGTGGGGGGATGTGCGGGGATTTCCAGCATCTCCGGCCGAGGGAAGCCGGAATGCCCTCTTCTCCGCCCCGGGGCCGGCGGGCAGACTGCGGCCGGGAGCGCCGAGGAGGCTCCGGTCAGAGTCGTGTGAGCATCGGAGAGAGGACCAGCGGCTTTAGCTGTGACTCCGGCTTCGACTCAACCTTTCCCGGAGCCCCGCGGGTCCCGGCAGCCCCGGCGTTCCTCGCCCCTCCGGAGGTAAGCGATGCGGCAGCCGGAGGAGCCTCGCCGGAGCCGGGAGAGGGGGGGAACCGAAGAGGGACCCAGCGGAGTCTCCTCGTCGGCTCCAGCCGCTGCTATCCCCGGACCTGCGGAGAGAGACTGGGGGGACACTCCAGGCCGCCCTCCATACCCGGGTTTAAAAGATCGAACAGATATTTTCACACCTCAAAACGCTCTCCCCCCCGCCCCCC
>JAOEGS010012651.1:0-27103 GCA_025447755.1 Corythornis vintsioides | reverse complement strand
CCCCCACCCGGAAGGGGGGGCCCCACAAGGAGGCCCGGCCCGCCCCGAGACCACACCCCCGGCGGCGCGGGGAGAACACACCAGCAGGGGAAACGGGGGGGGGGGGGGGGGGGTGTGTGTGCCGTCGTAGTGGCAGGACGTGCGCAGGAAGCGGCGGGGCGGGGCCGGGCAGGGTGCTAGCAACCGGCCAGCAGTCTGCGCATGCGCGGCGGGAGGCCTCGGACCGGCGGGGCGGGGCCCGCGCCAAGGCCTTTTCCGGGTGGTGCCGTGCCCCGCCCCTCCGCGCGCGTCCTGGCGGGAGGCGGCGCTTCCTCCCGTGGCACGTGCGGGCCGGGAGAGGCCGGGAGAGCGAGCGAACGAGCGGCGCAGGCGCGCGCGCGCTCCTGAAGGTTCGCCCGCGTCACGCGGAGGCGCCCCCCCGCGGCGGCGCCATGGAGCTGGAGGCGGCGCGGCGCGCGGTGCTGGCCGCCGTGCGGGGCACGTGCGCCGCCGACGTGCCCCGGCTGCTGCACTGGATGCGCAACACCAGTAAGCGTGGCCCAGGCTGGCCCGGCCCGGCCCGGTCTTGTTCACCTCGGGTACTGCGCTCCGGGTGCCGCCGCTGCTGTCCCCCGGCGGTCGGCGAGGCGGCCCCCACCGGTCAGGTCCGGTGGGCGTAGAGGGTCCGAGCCCCGACGGGGCTTGCTGCCGTCGGCGCTGCCTGTCTGCAGCGTTCCGTTACGGCGCTGGTAGCGAGCGGGCGTCCCGGCTCGTTGCGGGGCTTGCGGCCGGACCGCGGCTTAGCGGGGTTGTTGGCGGCCACCGCAGGGGGGTGGCGGGGAAGAGGGGGCAGTGTCCCGGAGCGAGGCGCGTTCCCGCCTAGAGCCGTTCTGAGGGGAGCTGTGGCCGTGCTGGGGCGCCCCGCTCCGCGGGCAGATACCCGGCTCTGCCGGGGGAACAAGGCCGATGATGCCCGTTAGGGAGCCACATGGCCAGTGCGGAACGGGGCGGCAGGGGAGGCTGAAACCCTGGTGCAGGCAAATCGCCCGATACATCCCGCCCTTTCCGAGTCTGAGGAGGGGCTGCTGTGCCTGAAGCTGTCCATTGCCGCCGGCTCGCCTTTCTCAGCAGCCGCAGTCAGCAGGGTGTCACCTCTGCCTGAACGGGAGCGGATAAAAGGCATGCGGAGGGTTGGGAGCGTTGTGGCAGCGCTGCCGGCTGTAGCGAGGCGGGCGCTGCCGGCAGCCAGCCAGCTGGGGCGGTAACCTCTTAAACTCTCCTCTTAAACTCTCCAGACTGAAGCGTCAGAGGTCACACGGAGGCAGTCTGCGCCTGGCATGTCTAGAGATTTTGAGACGTTGGTCTTGTTCAACTTCACACGTGTAAACGGCAACTTTTCAGAAGTTTGCAAATAGCAATTTCAGCTACTTTGCAAACGCTACTTTCCCCACTTATCTTAACACAGCTTTCTCTTCACTGTCCTGTTTGTGCCTCAGTACAATGTCATCAGTGTGCTGCTATCGAGTGATTTGTGACAGAAGAAGAAAGGGAATGTGGGTCAGTGCACAAGCTGTTAATTTGCAGCTGAACAGAAAGATGCCTCGGAAAACCCGAATACAGGCAGTGCAGTAAAGCTGGAGGCACATAGCACTGTCCTCAATAAACTGACTAAATTCTGCTTATTCTGTGGGTATATTTGCTTTTTGCAGATAAGAGTCTTGAAGGCCCCTGAATCCATTGACCCAGTCTGAAGCAGCCCATAAATGTGCATCTTGCTTATCCCATGGCTTTCTGGGATGGTAAACCCACTCCCTGGTGATCCTGCCTTGGGTGGGAAAAAATTGTCATATGGTAACTTCCCCGAGTTATGCCCTGTTGCTCTTGGGATCATCTTGTTCAGGTCTTTTGTTCCAGCACCTCTGCTTTATTGTGGGAACATCTACATAAGAAAACACATGGATATGGCTGCACAAAGGCCAGCTATGACAGCTAGAAGTTGTCCGGGTACTGGGATCTGCTTTTGCCCTGTCTGTGGTTTGCAGGCACAGAGGGAGGCAGGGAAGCTCCATCCTTGGCTGAGTGAGCCCTCTGCTGGCACCACGGGCAGGGAACCGGCTGGGAGAACAGCGTTACCTGCCTTGGTGGGCACGAAGCCTTCCCACCCCAGCGGGTGCTTTCCTAGGAAGGACATTGCCAGATGTTTCAGAACATCTGTGAGTCAGCCTTCATGACTAGATGTGATGCCCTAAGAGCTGAACTTCGATGGATGTAGTTAGTGTTAATTGTAACTAAAGATTCTTATTTTCTCTGTATTCATATGTACACATACATCTGTGCATCTGTGTGCTTAGATATAGTGTCAGAGCAATCTGTTACGAGAAGTATTTAATCCCTGCCTTTTTTGAGTCCACGTCTGGATGCAGTAGCATGCTCCACTTGCTAAACAGGGCTTGGGTTACTACAAATAAGCTTATTAAAAGTGGTTTTCTTCTATCCAATAGGTGCTAATTTAAAAGTTGCACTGAATTTCATGCATAGTCATTCATAGTGCTTATTCACTTAACAGAAATCATTACAGCTCCTTCTACACTTGTATTAGTTTGTGTTGTGCATATATGGCCTTTTCAGTTTATTGACACCTTTACAAATACAGTAAAGCACATGGGAACTTATTAGTGGAACTTTGAAATGCTAAATTGTTTCAGTTACAAACTGCATAAGTTTTTTTTCTCCACTCTCTTTTCTATGACTGTGCCTTACTTCTATCATAGGAATTTTTAGCCAGTGGCATAATTTATATAGACTTGCAAAAATCCTTTGTTAATAACTTTTTTATGTGATGGCTTCCAAAAATTCTCAGATAGGTGGTTTCCATGACAGACCAATGATGGTCTTGCAGTGAAAGGAGGTGTACTTGTTTCATATTTGCTCTTCATAATTAAGAGAAAAGCTGAAGTGTAGATCATGTTCCAAATTTTGAGCTGCTCTTGTGCTTAGTACATCTGAGTGATGCGTGTCCTATTTTCATCTTAATTTGCATCAGTGCTGATTACTGCTGCTTCACTATGTACATCATTTTTAACAGAATTAGTTCTGTAGTTGCCATTTAGTGGCTTCTTTTAGCTCTTACACTGCAAGTTAGAGGATGGTAAGTGGGATACGTAGGGCAATTAGAATCAGGCAGCTGAAGTAATTTCATCTCTACAGTCTCATTGACATGCTATGTTCAGAAACCTTTTTGATTTAGGATTCTTAATATATTGTCTTTATGCTCTTATAATAATTGATAATCATTTTCTCTCAGAAAAAAAAAAAGCCTTTGCTGGATTTGTTTTCTGAGGAGCAGAAGCTGCACTTTGGTCATCTGCATCTTTGGCATTTCCCTACATATTGTCCTTGTGTTTTGCCATGTGCTGATGCTATATAAAGCTATAGTTAACCATTTTTGTTCCCAGATATGTAATTTGGGATGTGTGACTTAGGCTAATTGTATTTCCCAGATTGTCACATTTGTGGAGAAATCTAAAGCCTATAGATTTTGGTCTTAGGCTACTGCCTGTGGGAGTTACTAGTTTCTGAATCTGTTGATGATGATGTTTTAGGTTCAGTGTCTGATTCAGTGTGTCTGATTCTTTTGTTCTATCTTGAGGTGCTGCAGCCACCCCCTCTTTAAAGTTCATACAGGTATATATGTATAGTGTACATGTAAGTCTATGGTAGAGGAGTAGTAATTAGACAGCTCTGTGCATATCTGTAAGAATTTGTTGTTGTTATCCAATTAATACGTTTTATTACCTCTTTGGGCCATTAACCTGTTTGTGTTTTTCCTTTCTGCTTTTTCTGAATTGCTGTGTCCTTCTAGATCTTGTTTTATTTTTCTTCACCCTGAGTAAGTACAATTAATATTGGTTTCACAGGGAGTAGTGAGGAGCTGGTACTGAAGTTTCTGGTGCTCTAGCTAGGGAATCTCTGCAGAGAGAAAACAGTTTTATGGGAGATACTGAAAAGTTACTGGATCTCTACAACACAGAAATAAAAGTCTAGTCAATACAAAGAGAGGAAAGAAACAAACCTGTCATGAACAAAATTAAAGTAGGGATGGGAGGATAATACTCTGAATGAAAAAAACTAAAGGATAGGATAAATGGAAACAAAAATGGCATCCTTACAGGCAAGTTGTTTTTCTGTGGTATGTGGGTTTCCCCTCACCTCCCACTGCCATCCTATTCCTGTTTTTGTCAAGGTATTGAGTTTACAGTTCAACTTCCAGATGAAGAGGGCTGGGCATGGTTCCAGTGGTAGCTGTAGTCAGGTCCTTTTCCTCCCTCGTGCCTCTTTCAAGCGCATCTGCAGAGTAGAGTGCTGCACAAAATGTCTGCCTTTTATGATTAGTGTTGTCACAAAACCAGCCTTACTGATTCACTTAACCTAGTTGGTGTTTTCTGACTCACATGCTGAATGCATGAGTTGTTCTTGACAAACTTTTGAATGCTTTACTTTATAGTAAAGCAAGTTATCTAAAGTAAAAGACTCTTATGTATGTGGAACTGAGAGAACATTTAACAGGTTCTCACTAATGATCTCTGACTAATCTTCCTTACTACTTACAGGAAGGTAAGTGCATGCGAGATGCAATTCATGTTGTTCTTTGTACAAATACAGAATAAAATAACCAGCCATGTTTGGGGTTGTTTTTTGGAGAGGGTATTAGGAATTTTCAAAACTCCAATCTTGACGTGTGATGGAAGAAGACATCAGTATTTAAGGAGCTGCTTAGCAACAAGACTTTGCTGTTTCGCAATCAACCAGCTCTTCCCACACACTGCAGTGAAATGTACGTCATTCCATGGTGACTTGCATTCCAGCTCTTCTTTTGAGTAGGTCTTAGATCTCAAAGAAAATGAAATAAGAAGAGTTGGAAAGAACAACAGGAACCTTTGGTGTCTTAACAAAACTTTTTTATAATAGGATGATTAATGCTTTAATATCCTTCTGCAATAACCAAGTTCCAGAAGTTCTGGCTAAGAAAACTTGGGTGAAGCCCAAGAGCTAATTCAAACCACTTGGGGAAACCCCCCTGAAGATCCCCCCTCAGCTGGGTCCCAGCTTCTATATAAATGTGTTCATGGTCATATTCCTTCTTGATTCTCCACTGCCCAAACTCTTCAGAATTTTCAATAGCAAAAGAAGTTGCATTTGGTAATAATGAGTGCTAGAAATGAAAAAAAAAATCAGCAAAAGCAGAATTGATGAAGCTATCTGTATACATGAACAGAGGAAGCAAATACAGAAATTCTAATTTCATGTTTGAGGTTGAAATCACCAAATCACTATACTTACTGACAACTGCCTAATACTTTCTCTGTACTTAGAGCTTTAATGCAGATTGCAAAAGCCTATCCTGCAGTTCATGTCAGAGAAGCAGAGATAAGGTGATAAAGACCCTTTGTGGTTTTTCATGTACTTTGCAGAGTCTAAGATAGATTTAAAAAAAAGTATATATTTTTTAGTAAGACTAAAACTGACCAAAATACTAATGTTGGTTGGTTGGTTGGTTTCTTCCCAGTCAGGTAACAGCAGTTTCAGTGTTAACAAGTAAAGTATGTAATTTTTGAGTCTGTGCATAAAAAAGTAATTCAGTACAAGGCTTCCTATCAAAATTAGTAGAAGTGATTTATCCAGGTAAAATGTCCTTTCAGAACAGATCAAAATAGTTTTGCAGATCCATCTTAACTTGTGTTATTTCTTTGTTAAAATTATGCCATACCAGAAATCTTTCCCACTACTCTGTTGTTTGGTAAACTAAAATGGGATGTTACCTGTGATTTGATGAAACACCACCTTTAGCAATTGGCATTAATGGTCTTTATTTGGACAAATGATGCTGCTGGGAGAGAAGTCTCAAGAATACCAAGAACTCCTAAGTTGTTAGTCACTGAAACTTAATAATGGTGGAGAAAAGTAGTGATTGTAGAATAGGTATGTGACTTGCCATGTTTAACTTTGAAGCTTCTTTCAATTTATGAATGTAAAAGACTTCAAGAACTAATAAAATAAGCTTTGTTTATATCCCTGTTGGAAAAAGCTGAGTACGTTCTATCAGTAGCTTAGTATGCTTAGGGGTAAATACAGCATTTAGAGTTCCTGAAGAAGTTGGTATGCTGAGACCACAGGTTGCTTCTCAATTTGTTTAGCCAAAAAAGGACATAGTAAGATTTTAGAGATGTGGAACTTCCTCCTTGACCTGTTTGATCGGTATCATTAAAACACACTGAATGAATAAATTAACCTTGTATTAAGTAACATGGATGTTTCAATTTGCTTTTTACTTTTTGTGAGTCTGAAATATGTATGTAGAAGACCATGAGGTGCTTGTTATGGTTGCCTTTACTGAATCCTTTCGATGTGACCTGATCTTCTGTTGTAATTAAGAATACATTTGTTTGTTTTCAGTCATGTTCTGTCTCAGTACCAGGGTGTTTAGCTGTTGGTATAATGGTGCTCTCTCTCTGGTGTGAGGCCTTGTGCTGCTTTCTTAGCTTGTGTTACACTTGCTGTAGAAAGGCTGAGCAGCACCAGGATATTAATTAGGCTTTTTGCAATGTGTTAATTAAATTTTATGAATGCATGTTGAGTAAATCCAGTGGAACCGGTTTTTGAAGTAAAATACAAACACTATGCACTCAGACTTCCTTCATAAACAAATGATTGTGATTCATCTTGAAGTATTTAACTGTACAGTTCGTTCCTGGTTAGTTGCCTGTTCAATGAACACAGGAGTTGACTTGCACACTCTCCATTTCATATATACAACAGGCACTAAAATGATACAAAAACCAGTTTTCTATTTTTGTTTCTTCTTTGAAGATCCCTTGTAAGGTGATACTGAAGCTCTCAAGAGCTAACAATTTGTTAAACATAAGGGTGGGGTTGATAAAACTGTACTGCAGAGACAGAAATGCATATTTTCATATTTGGCACCTGTGTTTTGTACCTGATGGCAATCTATAAATATTTACATACTGCAAAAGTAAACGAGTTATTGTAGGTGTTGCTGTTTCTCACTCTGACAGGAATGAGGTGACAGTGGCTGAGTTCAGCCACAGACTAGATGTGCAAACACAGAGCATTGCACGCACAGCTGACATCTCTGAAGGAGTCTCTTCAAACCTTCTCTTTTTCTTTTGTTCCTGCATGCTTATGCCTTACATTATTAACTGGTAGTTGGGAAAGAGCATTTCAATTCATTATTTATTTTTCACTATCAGTGTTTCAGCAGTTTTTTGTTCGAGCTGGATATGTGTTGTAAGATTTTTTTCCTTGGGACCCGTTTCACACAGAGCACTCACAACAATTTCATAAGAAAAGCTCAGAGGGCTCCATATGAGTTGGCCAGTGTTGTGACAAGTATTGTACAAATGGAAGTCAAGGCAGGGAAGAGGTGTTTTGGATTTGAGGAAGATGGGTGTGCTACCTGTCTCCCACTGAAAGTATCCCTATCTGCTGTAGGGCAGAGACTCTGAATAGCCTGGAGAGCTGTCCACTGCCAACATTACCAACAAAGGGCACTTAGGCCGTGAGGGAGCAGATCCTGTTGACAGACCAGCTCTGGGGGGAGAAAGGGAACTCAAGTTCTCTATTTGCAGTGTGATGTAGCTGGCCTGGTGGTCTATGAACACTTCCTGCATTTCATTAAATGCTAGATATGAATTTGATACTCTTAACAGGCAGTATAACAGCTGGATGAGCTCTCTTGCATAGTAATAGTATTGTTTTAAAGCATGTGCCAGATGTAGGGGCTTATTGCCCACAGGCACTGGTCTGTACAGCTGCTAATATCAGCTTTCTACTCTCATTTTGTCTGTAGCATGATTTTTCTCCTTGCTTCCTCAGATGTTGTCCACCTCAGCGTGCTCTGTTGCATTCTGAGGGGCTGTCATGGTGCTGATGGTCCCAACTGGCTTAAGCCAGTTAAAACTGTCCATCTTCCTTTTCCATAATCTCTGGGTTTACTTCTGTGCTGTGTTAACATCCACAGAAATCTTCCCTGAGCTGATCAGAAAAAATTACTCAGTGCTTCTGGGCTGTTGGTAACAAATTGGCAGGTTGTTGGAGGTTAACAGGAGATGGGTGCTCATTAGAGGTTTTGAATTAAAATGTTGACAAGCTGGAGCTGCTACATTGCACCTGTTGTGGTGCTCATGCTGTTGCAGCTGCTGCCTCTGTCCATCCTGTGTTCCTCAGTGGAAATTCTGCATCTCTTCAGTAGCTGATGTTCTAGAGAACTTAACAGTGAGCTCTTTGGAACAGCAAATTACCTTCCTCTCTTATAAAACTACCAATGGTATTGTGCCCATCAGGGCCTTGGAGCAGTACTGCTAGACATTTAATAAATAATAAACCAAATATATGTTAAGAGAATCCAGATGGTTTAAACATTCTGTTGCTTACTATATGGGATTCAGGATTATCTGTTGGAGACAGTTATGGGTTGTGGTGAAAGAATTATTTACACTCTAAGAAAGAGTGTAAAAAGAAAACAGAGTATGGACACGGCCTATCTCGTGCTGAATATCAGTTAGGAACATCATACTTTAACTTGAAATTGGGGTGTGTAAGCAGGATGTTTGCTACAAGATGTGAAAAGTCTAGTCAGTGCAAATAAACCTTTAGCTGGAGTAACATGCCTAGTTTTCAGAACTGCAGGTTGTAAAGGATGAGAGTCCAGAGAATTGCCAGGGGAGTGATAAAAATAATCAGACTCCTAGAAAAAGTGCAGGAAAGCACTGGGTAAGTGAATCTTCATTATTCTAGAAAAGAGGACTGATGGGATGCATGGTAAGGCTGCAAAGAAGTAAAATGTGGCTATGCACCGGAGAGGAAAAAACTTTTCTATTTCCATTGTGTGTGGGAGAGTACTGAGTTTAAATGGTGGCAGAGGGAATCTAGATCTCTTATTATGCAGAATATTCTTTTCTAGTAGTGAGGGTAGTCAAGCCCTGGAGTAGCTTGTTAAGGGAGATTGTGGAGTCTCCAGCATTAACAATATTTTTACAATAATAGTTTGGAGTAGTATTGACAATTATTGTTTCAGCCCTGGAAGAAAAAAAGGATTAGTGACTTCCCAAGTTCTGTCTCAATCTTTTCTCTAGATGTCTTAAAAAAAAAAAAAAAAAGGTGCTAAAGTAATTCAGGGATATCCTGAAAGAATTTACAGTGTGGCTTTGTGGAAACATACTGGTTTATATCCATTCCTGTTTTCTTTCACATTTGAAATATCCTGATAGTTTACTGTAAAATATATTGTAACTTGAACTGTTCAGCTGTGTATTATTCCTGTTCCTTTTGTGACCGCAAGATGATATGTATAAAAAGAAACTTGTATTAAAAAAAAAAAAAGCCTGCATTCACACAGCTATGAGTTTTGTAATTTCTCCAATAGTTCAAAAAAATCTTTGATGTTTTTATATCTTAAGCTGAAACAGTATCACTTTAGTGGCAGCCCAGACCATCATATGTGGGTTATAAGTTTATAAATATGAAAATAATTTGAGATTTAAAAAAAGCACTACGTTTATTTTAAGTGGCAAAGTTATTACAATCCAAATCTGTCATTGGCTGGGAAAGCTAACTAAGGCTGAAAAATGCATTTCAAAGAAAAACCTTATCCATCTGGTATTGTTTATGTCTTGCAACTGTATTGTACTGGTCATCATATAGTCCACATGATCTACATATGATTATTCAGGATTTTTTTGTTTGTTTGTCTTGATTTACAGATGACTTTGATGAGTTTGTGGTGAGTAATAATGATGTTGTGCTCAAAAATATCGCTGAAGATTTGCGGAGTCGCTTACCCATGGAGGCAATGTTGGATTCAGAACATCAGGCTGCTGAGAAAGTAAGCTCGTTGTTATGGTCTCCTTCTGAGCCACATCATTTCTTTGGGGACTATGCTGTGATTTCTGTTTAGTAATAGCTCATAATAGAGAATGAACACTGGAATGAGGTATAGGAAATCTTGTTTTGGTTCTCAGGTCTGCTGCATGATTGCATGACCCTGAGAAAGTTACTTCATAGTCTTAATACATTGTTCATAAGTTATTTGGCATAGGTTTCATTCTGTGTGATATGGCACCTGTCACAGTGAATGTTGGCTCCCTAAGAGACTCTTAAGAGCTCCTTTAAAGAAGGGAGAAATACAGGGCCAGTGCTTTGCTGTTGCCATAATGTGGGCAGGCCAGAAATTATTTCCAGCTCTTTTCAGATTCTGATGGCTCACAGGTGGGCTGTGAGTTCTGTGGGAGGGGAGAGCACCTTTTCTACTTGAGCTGTCAGCATAGGTGGAAAGTTTAATGCATTTTCTAGAAAAGTGGTGTGTGACTCTTAAATGGGAAGAGTGGATTGGCCATGTGCTGCAAGCTTTGGAAAGCAAGGCAAGAGGAGTAGGAGGATGAATCTTGAAATCAAGAGAAGGCGAGCATCCCGACTCCCATGCTTTTGACTGAAAATGATGCCCCTGTTAATCAGGGCTGTTTCTAGATTGGAGGCATAATGCATGAAGATTAAAATATTCACATAGTTGAAGTTGAGAAGCAAAATTGCTCTTTTTCTGAAATTTAAGTTACATTCTTGTTGAAGTGAAAAAGAAAAATCTTCTATTACCCTATACCTATTCCATAGCCAAGCAAGCACTAAGTAGACAACGTTCATGGTAGGTCTCCTACTCAGCTATTGAAACCAGCTTTCTTTCCTTTGTTTTATCCCACTTACTAGTTATTTCAGTGGAATTTGTTGATCCAGTTTGCATGCAGGATTCTTTGGTTTCATTTTGACTTGTAATTTCTGAGTAGGGAAAACCTTTGATCTCTGGGATTTTAGAAAAGATAGGGTGGTGTGACAATTAGCTGTGTAATAGTGTAAGTGAAATTAAGAGACTTGGTTATGCCTTAGGTTTTATTCCTCTTCTCAGATAAACCAGCATCCGCTGCCCACGATTCATGTTGATGCATTCCTTTACGATGATGATTTTGTTGATTCATTGTGTGAGGAGGGGAAGATGAGTAGGAGCTACTGCACAGAGTGTGGCTCATACAAGACTGCATCCTTAGGTAAGTACTCTTGTGAACACGAGAAACAAATTCAGTTTAACCAAACTGGTTTGTGCAGTGATTCAGCTGTGCAACATGACATCTAGCTGGTGGAGGATTTTGTCCAAACTGGTGCAGTACTCAGGCCAGAGTTATTTCTTGTAACCAATGGAAGGAGACGCACACGTAAGTTGAATTAATTTGCCATGTATGACTGACACTAGGTGCCCACAGACAGTAGGGAAGAGGCGGGGTTATGTACCACTAAAAAGGAAGATGCAAGAGGAGGACAGTGCTGTAGAAGTCCATGCAGAAGCCTGACTCTCCTTTTGCCTGTTGAAAAGCAGTGAAAAGCACCATCTGTCTTAAAGCTTGTGTGTGGTGTGGTCCAGATCAGTGCTGTCACCAGTATAGCACAGGCATTGAATGAGGAATGGGTTATGTGGAGAACATTCCATTCCTTAAAACCTTGTAGTCAAGACTCAAGGTATTCATATGTCTGCCCATAAAAAGGTTTGCATGAATTGTGTTGAGGTACAGTGTTTTTCTTTTTCACTTAACAGTTCCAGGCTCCTTTGTTTTGTATTCTTTATTGTGTGTCACTGTGCAGAAAAAGGTAATTCAGTTTCATGAAGGCTTTCAAAATTCCCCGTGTAAGGGAAGGAACCCTCAGACTCAGGACAGACTACTTGGCAGGCTACCTCTGATCTGCAAACCCTGGTTTTCCATGGTCTCTAACACTAGTTTAGGCAGGAAGCCATACAGGTTTTCAGTGATTATAACTCTTCAGAATAATAATTCATTGGTTAATAACACAGTAGTTAGTACTGCCCACCCAACACCTTTGTTCTGTTCTTATTTCCCAGAGTTTATTTCGCATTCCTTTTCCCTCATGGAACTGAAGTTTCTTTATCATCATGTACTGCCTGACCTGACAGGAAAGGTAGTGGTTGACGTTGGCTCCAGGCTTGGTGCAGTGCTATTTGCGGTAACTTCCAGCACAGGAATTTGTGTTTTATTACTGTGACAAACATTTTTCCTCTTCTCTGATTGCCTACTCTTGTTATTCCATCTTGGGTCATTCTGAGAGGCATCTCTGATCTGACTCTCTGACAAGGACAAGGTGCTGTTTCCTAGGGATTTCAGTTCTTGTTCCATTCCTTAGAACAGGCAACACAAATGATCTTGCTTATGGAGAAGAAAAGCCTGTTGTCCAACAGAGTAGCATATTGCTGTCACACGTGCTGCTCTTTTCTAGTTCCTGCTCTGTCTCTCCTTCATAAGTAACTTTGTCCTCTGTTTTGACCATGCCTATATATAGATTAGTTATGTTAAATTCCTTTATGAAGCTGACAAACTTAAATTACACAAAGGAAGACTTTGATATGAATTTGTCTCAAAAAACATATTGTCCTGCTCTGTGTTTTAAAATGCACATAAAATACTTCATCAAGAAACTTGAGTGCAATTTTGATTGCTTTTGGCATGGCTGGTGCAACATATGGCCAACAGCAATGCAAAACACACATTACAGCTTTCTTACAAAAGTCAATCGCTGTTTAGGGCTCAGTCTTGGAAACACTTGAGCGTGTAATTTTACTCATCTGAATAATCTAATTTTGGGACTACTCAAACGAGGAGCATCACTCCCATTTGTAAATATTTTCAGTACTGGATCCTTAAATGGTAACACTTTTGCTAGCCTCAGTTTGTTTTGAAGTACCTAAATGCTTGTAGTAGAAAATAGGCTCACATAGAGTAGAGGAAGCGTTTTAAATAAGAGTTCTTTTTTATCATTTATTGGCTTGTAGTGGAGGAGAGGAAGCTTAACCTTTGTGGGTTACTTTTCTACTTTCTTAAGTTGAAGGTTTCAGAAAACATTAATAATGAGATTACAGTACATGGCTATCTCAGATTTGTATCTTTAGTATTGTTTGTTTGCCTTTGTCGTTGTTGGCCAAGAGTAATTGTAGTGTTCAGTGGAGACAATGGCACTTAAAGCAGTATCTTCATTAGGGCCATGTAGGCTCAGGTATTTATAATTTTTTTTTTCTTATTTTTTTTCCTTTTTTTTCCCCTAACATCTCCAACAACTTTCCAAGATCTCAGTCTGAAACTGAACCAGTATTCTTGGCTCATTTATTAAGGCCTAATTCATCTTGTTTTGTATGTACCTTTATGAATACCTGAAAATGGCAACAATAAAATACTTAGAGGTGCCAACAAAGACTGTACCAAACTATGCCATTATACTACTGGTATGTTGTCCTCCATTTTCACTCATTTTGACTATGTGTATGTCTCATCTTTGTGTTTTTGTTTGGTTTTGTTTTTTTCTTCCTATATTCTTCTTCCATTTTCCCAAGAAACGAAAATGTACAGTCTTTTCCTTTCACATTATTTTTGTAACTTGCTTTGTACTGCTTTTTTTTTCATTCTCAGACTATTTTTCCATCTCTTTTTCAACTGAAATGAAGTTGGAGCTTTCCTTTTTATTACTTGACGTGTCATTTTGGATCTCTGACTAAAATTTGTGAGACAAAAGTGGGAATTGCCAAATCAGGGGTTCTGCTTTGGAAAACATGTCCACTGAAAGACATTTCTCAACTTGATATTTTAAAATGCTTTCCTAATATTAACCTGTGTTTTGTTTTTTCCATTTTAATTTACATTTTTGAAATTGTTTTAAAGGCAACACAGTTACTAAATGTTATTTTCCTAATACAGGGTTATCTTTATAGCTCAGCATCCCAACTGTTTGGAGTAGAAATGAATGCAGACTTTTGCCAGTTGCAAGAAATGATGATTACAAAGTACCAGTTCACTGACAGAATAAAGGTAACTGAATATATAGATTAGTGTATGTATTTTTAACCTCTGATAAAAATTAACCTGTTAAAAAACCACTGCTTACATGAGTGGTTGATAAATGAGCAACCTGAGACATTTCTGCCTTTGCTTATTTTGGTCCTAAACAAAGACTTTGATTAGGGAAAAAAAAGTCATAGCAAAGAGAATGGGGGAAGTTATCAGAATATGGTAACATGTTGAATTACTTCAGCCTTTTTACTGAATGGACTTACCCACTGGCTCACAGAGAACAGACATATCTTGGCTGTTTCCCTCAGTGAAATCAATGACGTTATCTCACTAACTTCTGTGAAACTGAGTGTATAAAGAGTTTCTGTCATGAATAACAAAACAATATCTTTGTTTCACTAACATTAGCAGAAAGATGTTTTAGGATTTGCAAATTTGCATCTAAGAACACCTAAAGGTCTTAATAGCTATAGGTATTTCCTTTATTGGAACCTCAGTGCATATGTACATTTCATAAACTAAATGGATTTCAAACATTGTGATATCATGATGGGATCCATTTTCCTAGTCCTCCTACTAACTACTACTAATCTAATGATTTTTTTTTCTTCTTTCTGGAGAACACCAGTTATTTTGTTACCAGCAAAATGTGGTAAGTAGAATGTGCTGGGTGGAATACTGTCAATAATCCTGTGTTTTATTCATCTGTTCTTGAATAGAGTCACACAGGATGCTGGGTGTAGTAATTTCTTGGGCAGTACAGTAATCTGTTTTAAACTGGAAAGAAATAATAAGCATAAAATATTTAACACAGGGCAAGCAGTATCATTGGGCTGCTCAATTCAATCCCAATTGCTGCCAGTTTATCCATAACCTTTGGCTTTTGCATATGTTTCATGTTCATAACACCTTACTGTGATGAGACTCAAAGTGCAGTTAGGAGTTGTGTCAGTGGAGCTGGAGATCTATATGCATGCTTTTCTGCCTTGTGTATTCTTTATTATAAGCCTTTTTGTTTTTCCTTCTCACCTTGTAATTCTGCTGAAGTATTCAATTCAGAGCATAAAGATAAGAAGATAATACATTTTCAAAGCAGTGCCTGAGGACTTAGCTATTTGAGTCTCATCAGATGCTCAGTCACATGATTCTTGTTATCACACTGCTTTGAACATTTCAGTCTTGGATTTTTATTTCACCCCCAATGAATTCTTTCTAGAGATACATACCAGCTTGAAAAATAGACAGAATACAGTTGCTGATAATAATTTATGCCTCAAATTTGAAACACTTTTAAGGGACCTTACTTAAATAACAACTGTTTTTCCAGGATATTTAGAATTTTTATTAGAGTATGTTCCCAAAGTACAGCAGAATGGAATGACATCTTTAGTGGCTAAATCTTTAAGTGAACCCTGTGTTTCTTTAGTCAACACTTGGCTTGTTAAAGTACATGGCAAGTTGCTTAGCATCTTTTGCCACTTGAGCAAATAGATGCTGGAAGGAAAGTAAACAGTTCAACAGATCTTGGGAAACTTGAGACCACATTTCAGAAGTCTTGGTTTATATTCTGTCGGACAACAGGGCAGTTTTAAAACCAGTTGCTGCCTCCTCTCTTGTGCCAGCTGCAGCCAAGCATGTCAGGAAACTAGTTCAGCTGAAAAAGAACTAAGAAGAAAGTGGTGTTTGCTGGAGCAATACCTGGGTCTAGCTCATGGTGCAGCTACACCCATGTGGTCCCACATTCCCCAGTAGGAATGAGGAAGGTTTTGGAGAGAATGGGGTATTTAGGTCACTTTAGTCAGGATAGTCACCTACTTTGTAAACACAGACTGATTTTAGGTTAAAAGTGTTACTCAAGTCAAGGAAACATCAGCACGTGATCCAGGTTTTCCAATAGTTTTAAGCATCTTTCTGAATTGAGGCTTAAATATTAAGACTGACATTAGTGGGGCATTAAGAAAATTTAATGCTAATCTTGATTTCTTGTGCTGCAAGAAGTCTACTGGTGAAGCAGTCCACCAGTCACTTGTGTTTGGATTAAAGCACTGCTGCTCAGGTATTTTTGTACAGAAATTCTGTGTTTTTTTTAATTTTTGCCCTTAGAAAATAAGAGAGTAAAGTGTCTTGTTTGTCTAAGAAATAGTGATCCAGATTCCACTTACAGTCTAGGTGAATCTGGGTTCTGATACATGAGTTCTGGCAGACACAACTGAGGCATGTCTTGCCTCTAGCTGTCTGTCCTGCCCATTGTGGGAGGCTGTGGCAGCAGCCAAGCCTACAACTGTAATATCTTTACCACCACAGTTTATGGTCTTTCATTTTAATGCTGCTGCCTGAATGCCTGAACTTCTTAATCAGCTCTTGCACTGCTGCAGTTTACAGTACTATGTTTTAAGATAAATCATCGACAGTCCTAATTGTCTTAAAGAGCTCTTAACTTTCTTGAACTAGTGGATAAATAGTTAAATGTCCACATACTAGAGGTTAAAGTAGAAACTTGACCAGTCATTTTGACAGCCAAATTGACCCTATTTCTCAGTGAGATAGAACCTTCACTGACCTGCCAGTTCTGGGTAAGGTACAGAACATGGATGCTTCATTTCCATTTGCTACAGGCATTGGTGAACAGTTTGGCATGGGAATGTGTTAAAGGAGGTAAGCTGTTTGTTTTACTGATTTGGAGCACTTGCTCCAAATGAAGCCCGTGAAATACAACTCTCAAGATTAAATGCTGTGATACTTAATTTTCTATGAACAGAGGAGGGTTTTTTTCTGTTATTACTGATACTGAAATATTTGGCTATGATTTCAATTGCTATAACCCATTCTGATAGCATGAACCAGTCATAAAGTGTGGCAACTCCTCATTGTTGAACTGTTACAGGTTGCAGGGTTGGGAGTATCTGTTTTGTCTGTCTGTCAGAACAGCATGCTTTGCATGCTCATCATGAGCTCACATACATCATTTACCATTCCACCAGGTATTGGTATATTGTTAAGTGGGAAAAATGTTTTTCAACAGATAAGTGTTTTTAATCTTCTATCCTAACATTCAGCTTTCCTGTCAGAATTAAGAATTCCTTTTTACACCTGTCTAATATTGGAAGAAATTGACAGATTGTGAAATGTTGAAACCATCAGGTTGGAATATTCCTGGGTATGACCTACTGATTGGTCACACAGGAAAGGAACTGTGTTGTCCAGAATTTCTGTCCATTTAAAAAAAAAAAAAAAAAAAAAAAAAAGCTTGTGGAATGCAAGTAGTATTCAGATGGAAGGGATAAGGGAGAAAAAACCCAAAGGTGTTCCAATGTATGTTTCTTCTCAGATTTGGGATGTAGTGTATTACTCCATATTTAAGAGGAAGTCAAACACATCTTGTCAGAGTGTTAATGAGCATCCATATTCTTCTCTCACTATAATATCACCTGTTTGAAAATGACAGCATGTGCTAACATTGTTTTTGGTAGGTGAAGGTAAATGAAGTCAAGCAACTACTCTATAACAGAAAGGCTAAAAAGTTTAGTAAGGTTCCTCAGTGCTACTGAGCATCCTGCCTTTCCAGCATTCCCAGTCCCAGTATATGTCATGAGAATTCACTTGTCAAACCTGTGTCAGTGGTTTCTTTTCTAAGCTATAATTCTTTAGTAATCCACTGAGTCTGCCAGATGCCTTTTAATATCCTCAGAAAAGCTGTAGATAGCTTAGCTCTTTTCCTAATATCAGTGAGCATTTGTTATAAGTTATAGGTAAGCAAAATGTAACAGCCATCACATACATCATCTTCTCTTTATGGCACACAGTGTTTTAGACCAAAAGTCAGATATAGTTTCACCTGACATAATGAATCAAGTGTTTTAATTAGAGGAGATAAATCTGGGGCTGGTTTGGTTTGGTTTCATTTTTAAAGCTTATTCTGGTTATTAACTTCACTTTTATCTGCTGTGCAACCAGTGAAATACCCATTTTTGTGACTGATTTTAAATGGTCATAGCAGGTGCTGTATTAGGTTGACAGGCTTCATGGCTACTTGAAGTCTGTATTTGTCTTTGAGATTAATTTATGCCTTGTGAAATTTTTCTCCTTCAGGTGGTTCACGCAGACATCTGTACTCAGGCTTCACTTCTTCAGAAGGCTGATGTTGTTGTAATGAATAATGTCTTTGAATATTTTCTTGACAGACAGGAACAGGCCAGGTAAGCTATGTGTCCAAACAAGTTACCTGTTTCTTTGGCAGTGTATCTGTAACCTTGTGAGTTATAGAAAATCTTAAGGTTATGTTTTCTGAAGTCACATATGTAAATTACATAAGGAAATGGTTTAAAATTACCTGCAGTTAAGATAACACCTACTGCTAAGGTGTTATGGCAGTTGTTTATTGTTGAACCCACTAAACACTGCTGCTTTGTTTACCTAAACCTTGTACTGCATCCTTGCACTGCTCTGTTAAAATAGTATCTTGCTGTTAAAGGATGTGAAATTGTTCTATCAGAGTAAAGCTTCATCTTCAGAAGGAAACAGGACATTGACTTGTGAATGTCAGAGCTTTAATATAGATGCACTTCAAAACATGGTTATTAATGATATTTCTAACATATCTTCATAAGGATGTGGTAGCAGGCAAACATGGGGCTAATCTCTTTCACATACAAGACACAGAAGAGCTTTTGTTAATCTAGCACTATCAGTTTAAAAGAAAAATAACTTTACCATCCAGAGTTAATGTACCTTTAGTAGGGGTGGTCAAAAAGAAAGGGTGCCTGTGTCTCCATCATCCTAGCCAACAGTCTGACAATCACTAGCAGTTTCAGCTAAGGCTTGTCCCACTGCCTTTGATGCCTAAGTGATGTCAACCAGAGAGGCACGGGGGGGGATGGATGAAGGGTAGTGGGTGTTTCACATCACCAAGAGATCTGTTTCCAGGCACATGATTGATAATTTATTTGATTCTTCAAGATCTCAGGGGTAGTGGATTCATGTTGCATTAGTACCATAAAGACAAGTAAAATCTGAAGAATGATGGAAGTTAAATTATTTTTAGTCTGAATTGCTGTGCTGTGACAAATGATCTGATTTGCAAAATCAGAAAAAAAAAAATGATGGGGGCTGTATTTAAATACCTCTATTGCTAATGTCTTAAGGAGTTTGTCATGACTGTAAAGTAGGTATGTAAAGAGCAGCTTGTTGTTAAGCTTAATAAAGCAGTGTGCTCAGAGACTGGATTTTCATAAAAAAACAAAAGTTTAAAGGGACCAAATGTCAGTGCTTAATCCTAGTCCAAAGTGAAGGTGTTGACAGTAGAAAGCTTCCAAAAGTTACAAAATCTAACGTTGTAAGACCATATATTCCCTCTGATTTCAATATGAAGCTTGATATTGTTCCTACAAAGATATTTGCTTAGATATTAATGATGACCAATAAGCATTTATAGCAAGGCTTGAAGTAGAATCTACCTCTGGCCACTAAACTGTAATGGTGTTAGATTAATTTTATATCAGATGTGGGGATTTTTTCCTAAAAATTGATAACTTACTTTTAAATGTGTTTTCAGAGCTTGGGAATTCATTGCTTGTAACGTAAGAAAAAGAGGCTCCTTGTTAGTGACAGTTCCAAGCCTTAAAGAATCACTCTCAAAGCTCCAGGTAAGTTCCCTCAGCCAGTTTTAGCCAACACATTTTGTCACTCTAATATGAAAGTGGCAGCTCTGTAGTTGAGGTTTGTTGCTTGCTGGTATTGCTGTGAGGAAGGATATGTCATTTTGTGTGTAGATTAAACAGTGTAGGATTTTGGATTGTGTTTCTGGGTTGACCACCAACACATCTGCATGGACTTAATTGTCCCCACCTAGAAAATGGAAATCCCAGCCTATATTGGGGCTGCATGAATTATCATGTATTACCATGTCTGTTATTAACAATACCTTTTCTGTGAGGTTAACAAAAATTATAAAAACAACAACAAAATAACCTACCAAACAAGCCATCAAAACATTAGTAAAGCCATATTATGGCTTGCTCATGATTTGTGATATCATATCCACTTCCATCAGTTCTTCCTGGTATAGTGGTAGAACCTCAGAAGTACAGATGTATTTATAAACTTTAGAGGCAGAACCTTGGAATGTTTCCTCTATTTAGCTCTGTGTCTGCACAATGCCTTGAAACATGACAAACTGTTTTGTTAAGCCAGTTGGAGAAAGGAGCATATTAAAGGAAGACTATTCCTGAGGAGAGTCCATGTCTTCTGACCTGCTGTCAAGCATAGCAGATTACTCATAATATGCCAGTTTGAGCTGTTAGAAGTACAGATTAGGAACAGATGTGGTCTCTCAATCAGCCAGGTGATTACCATTGGGTATCTTGGATCAGTGACATAGCTTTAGATTGCAGCTGGAAAGAAACACAACAACAGTATAACTCGTAAAGATGTGGAGTGGCCTGTGGTGCTGCTGTTCCCTCTTCTGATAGACTGACCTCTGCTCTGTGCCCATTCTGCTATAGGTCATCACTAGACTACAGATTTGTGTGTGATTCCTGGAAAAATTATGTGGGCTGGTTTTAGTTGGGAAACAAAACTCTGATCCTACATGACAAATGTACTTATAAAGTGGCTTGCTTGCTACAGTACTCTGATGTAGAGAAATTGAATCACTTGTTGCCTGCATGCTCAAGGATGAAATAGATCCTCAGCCCCAGGAGCAGCAGTGGTGTCGTTTGACTTTTTCTTGGAGCAGGTAGTAGTTACACAGCAGGTGAGAAGTCCTCTGTAGCCTTTATGCAATGCTCCCTGGGTGTAAAATAAGAAAGTACCTGTGATTCTTCCATGGTACAGTTAGCTGCTCCCACAACACTTCTGTCAGAAGGTTGCTGTCTATCAGGATGCTTGAGGCTCATACAAATGCATGTAGAGAAGCAGTTGTAACATGCTAGCAAAATAAGTAGAATATTGAGTGAGAGAATTTGTTTTAAAGCTATCTTTACTCTCTCCTATTTTAGTTAAATGACATTTTCAGCAATTAATTTATCATTGCTGCATAATTTGGAATTACTAATCTCTCATCTCTTGCTTTCTTAATGTTGCACTGACCTTTAAACTCCTGCTCTGTTTCTCAATATTGTTAATTTAAGGATCTGTTTTCGTTGTTTCAGACAGATGTACAGCTTGGCCAATGGGTTAAGGAGATGCAGCTAAACTATGACGTGTATGTGGAAAAGGATGTTGACAAAGAAGCACTTGAACAAATACATTTATACAAGATTCTCTAGTACCTGGACAAATTTACTAGTATCCTAGTAATAGTAAATATTTTGTAACTATAAGTAATTTGAATGGATTTATGCAAATAAATCGAGTCAAAATTCTTACTGGGATTAATCTGAGCTATATCTGTGGTTTGTCATGAAAAAGAGTCTTTTGAATCAGGTTTTCTTCTGGAGCCATTCTGTCTTCAGCAGGGTATATTGACTTAACTAGGAGATAGCCTTATGGTTTAATTTTTGCAGGAATGTTTAAAAGAATGGCTAGGTACTGATGGTAAAAGAATTTTTGTTCACTAGAGTTGCTCCCTGTTAATGTTTGTTAAATATATTAAAAGTAAGAATGGTGTATCATTATTAATGTGAATGATAGTGCATTTAGCAGAATGTTACTTAAAAGGTACAGCATCTCAGAATTCGCTAGTTTGTTTTGGTAGACCATTTATTATTATCAATAATACTGATCAATAATATTAATCAAAAATATTATTATCAATAATACAGTATTTTTTTTATTAACAGTATTATCTTTAATATTCCTCTTATGGAATTCGAAGGTTTTCTTTCCAAGGTCTGCTTGATAACCAGAGCATCTACTGGCATCAGTTATGAGAAACAAGTCCTTCCATTTAGTTTTCCTTAAGGTTGCTATTAACATACAATACCAAAAGACACCGAAGAGCCTTTGAGAATGAATGCAGCGAGTCTGGGATGACAGAACTCTGTTCCATATCCTGCACTTCTGCTGGGGATGGTAGGAAGTGCAATAAGGGGTTAAGAAGCTGAAAATTCTGAACAGGTGTCAGGGCTTAGCAGAGGGTGGTGGTGGCGTAAAACACTGAAAATTCGTAACAGAGCCTCCTCAGAGAGAAAAGATCCACATACGCCCACCACATTTATATTTAGATTTTACGTTCTAAGGATGTGAAGCTTTTAGTCAGTTGAAGAATGTTTCATTTTTTAGCAAACATTAACAATCCTAAGTGCAAAAATACTGGCTTTGGGAGTTTTGGACTAAGTGCATTGTGAACGTAGAAGCATCGTTAGTGTCTAAAGGTTTACTGCACAACTTATGTCTGATGCAAAGGGGAGAATGTTAAACTGGTTTTCAGTCTTCAAATGATTAACAGTCAGTGAACTTGATAATATGTGTTATAAGCAAAAGGGAAGCAGTGGCCATAAGGCACTCAACAACATAGTGAGTGAGTACAGGCCAGTGAGTTTTAAGAATTAACTTTTAACTTTTCATGGTCTGTTTGGTGTGGAGGAGGATATTTTATCTTCAGTGATGCTGAACTGCTGCCCAAATACTGTGTTCAATCTATTCTTCATGCATTTTAAAATGTAAAAATGATGGAAAGCTTCTCTTAAAAGGTTTATAGAATTACAGTAACTGAACTGCTGATTACTTAGTTGTCAAACTGCTGATTACTTAGTTGTCAATGAGATGCCTCTAGAAAGGGAACCTAGGAGAGGCTAAGCAATGGGGTGGAGGTAATGCAAGGCTAATAGATCTAACAAGGAGAGAATCAAAACTGAGAAAAGAAATGCCTGTGCAATTCAGAATGAGGAAATGAGCACTCTAGTAATCAGTACAGTACAGTGGAAGCTGTGACTGAATTTGGAGTGTATAAATAGGCCACTATAAAAGGAAAACTGACTGGGTCTTAAGAAGTTACTTCATAACCCTACTGTCATGTGAGAAGCAACATGTCAGAATGTTGCTTCTTCCAGAGATCCTGCAAGATCTCCTGAATCAATTGTCAGGACTTTTGGCTCACGATACTGGGTATAATCTGTGCCCTCACCTTGTTTTGGTGGAACTGTAGCTTTCATTGCAGTTGTTTCCCTTCTTCATGCTGAGTCTTCACATACTTTTTCTGGGTGTTGATCTCATAAAAAAAAAGTTTCAATAGACTGGAGCAGATCACCAGCATATTTAATGACATCTGTATCCTCTGACTCTGGAAATAGCATGCAAGCATCTGGAGCTCATATGCAACAAAGGGTGCAATTGGGAAGCTCCCCCTGTCTTTTTCAGACATCAGGAGAAACTCAAGAGGTGCACTCAAGCTGCTGAAACTTCTGTCTACCTTTCCTGCCCCTGTTCTTGATTTAAACCTTCACCCTGACATACTCATAGAGCAGAGACAGTGGTAATTCAGTTCACTTTTCTTAAACTGATATTCAGAAATACAGCTTGTCTGTCCCTTTAGACATCTCTTCCTAACTTCACTTCATAGGGCCAGAACTCATAAGGATGCTTTGAGCTGCTTAACTCATCTACTGGAGAGCTAGAAACAACTAGTGTGTGAAAGTAAGTACCAGTTGAATTTGTCCCTTTTCCAGGTTTACATTTTGTCTTTTTAGTCCTGTTACAGATTCCCACACAGAAGGGTGGCAGAAGTAAGGTGTGAGGAGGATTGCAAAACCCTGTGTGCAAGTGGACAAATCAGCCCTCCCTGGATACACTCAGGCAGCCTTGGACATCAGCTGAAATCCTCCCAAACGTCTGTGTGTTGCCAACACTCAGGTTTTGTTTGTTTGGTTAGAGGAAGCTGCCAAGGGTATATTCAGTGTGCCGAGTCCTTGTTCTCAGTTCTGCTACTGCTCTGTTGCACAGTATTTGGCAGATGATTGAACTTCTTGTCTGACTCAGTCTTGACAGTGAAAATGGGAATAACAAATCCAAAATCAGAGCAAGATTGCCAATTAATTAAATAGCCATTTCTTTGAGATTCTGTTATAAAAAGTGCTAAACAGTCAAGCTCTTCTTTGTAGATTGACCTAATTTTAAAGATTGGAAAGCAAAAAAAAAAAATACTCATACCTCTGAGAGATAAAAGTTTTGTCCATTTTCTTCACAAGACAGCACTGAAAAGGAAGCCTAGCTCATCCATGCTAGAGGGTTGAAAATGTATGAAAAATTATTTCCTGGTGCCCTCAGTTTTTATACTGTCCGTGCTGTTAGATGTCTGCTGGTTCTGGGAGGAGGGGAGAGCAGAGAAACCAACCCCCACTGGTACCCAATCTTTTGGGTTTGCAGGCCAGGCAGCTCTGTGACAGCTACTGCAGATGGCACAGTGTCTGTTACAAACTGCCAGCCTCTCAGCCCCTCCTTGCTGCCCTGAACAGCTCATTAGCTACACAGTTTGTGTGCTATATCTTCCTGTGAAAGAAGCTCTGTGCATGGCCTGTAGGAGGTCCTAACCCCAGCTAAGACACTGAAACCCTGTGGTCGTGAACAACTCATAAATCATGAACTTTCACATTTGTAGGCCTGAATTAGAACACAATAATCTGAGGAAGCTGCACATCTGCACTGCTTCTTGTAATCACCAGGAGTTTCTGGCACATGCAGAAAGCAGCTCCATTCTTCCCCAGCAGCATAACTTTCCCTAGAGTACTCTGATTTCTGCAGAACAAGCTGACTGAAATTGAAATCCATCAAGAACTACTGTAAACCAAAGAAAACTTCTCAGATGAAAACTTCAGATCCACTGTAGCAGGACAAAAGTGTCAAGTGGTAAGGATAGGTTAACTTTGCAGACAGAAAACATTGCAAGTATTGGCACTTGAGATTGTGTTTTTAAAATATTGAATGATTGGTGTACCCAGCCTGGCTCTCAAAGCAGAGTCACTTCCCGTGTGTGCTTTTTTCCCTGTGAGCAGCACTAGAAGGGTATAAGTTTTCCATGCTTGGGAAAACTTACTAGTGAGGCAAACGTGAAAATACTCAAATCCATCTCCTTTATTCCTTACCATCTCTGTCATCCTCTCTTTCTCAGGTTACTCTTGTCTCTTTTCAGCCATCTTCTCTTTCTCTGCTGCCACTGCCAGCACCAGCCCCTAGTGCAGCACGAGGCACACAGAAGTTTCACCAGAGCATAGCTGAAGTTGCACCTTGACTCTGTTACTGGATGACAATAACAGTGAACATAGCCAGTAACTTCAGCTGAGCAAGGGTACATGCTGATGTCAGGAATGATGGAATAATTTTTAAGGTGCTGCTTTTCACTCTATAGGAATTCTTGGTAGGGGCTTTAGAGAAACATGCAGAACCTGTTCCATGTCATCTCAGGTATCATGACAGACCCAGGCTCTGGATCTCATGCTTTGATAAAGCAGGAGCTTGGCATGCACAGTTCCATTGCCTGTTGCCAGCATTTCAACAGATGGGCTCTCAAAGTTTGCCTTTGAGCTGTTCCAGGCCTCCTGCAGTAGAGGGACATGTATTTATACAACTAATGGAGAAGGAGGCAATGCTGCTTGGCCCCAACAAATGCATGTTAAGTCCTCTTTCTGGAAATGTCTGTACTTCCACTCATTACTCGAGAGCAGATTAACGTGGCAGAGCATTTTGAGGTAGGAAGAATGATAGAATGTCATGCTTTCAATTTAACAAAAGTAATGTTTGTGTAGCCCTGGGGATGAGCTTATTCCAACAGGAGCAAGCTAGCATTATGTGTCAAGGCTTAGAGCTGGTCACCTCTGGAGTCCCTTGTAGCTTATAAGATGGAAATCCCTTACATGAATGCATCCTGGAGTAATTCCCCACTTTTTCAGGAGTGCAAACAAGTAGATCTTAAAAACTGAAACCCAGAAGTTCCCTACTAGTTATCATTTCTGCTAAGCATTTTGCATCCTCTCCTTTGCTGCATGACCAGCACAATGTTCCAGCACTTCCTGCATCTGTGGTACTTCTTTACCAATAGACCCTATGTCAGAATTTTTTTGACTTTTTTTCCATGGAAGGTTCTCCTCCTTCCACTGCATGGGACAAAAAGAAGAGGAAAGCAGTTTTCATTTGTCATTCCAGGGTTCAGCAGAGTCTTCCTGGGCTCTTCCTGATCTGCCCCTTTCTGTGTGATAAGGGCTGGGTGGACCAGCTTTCCCATCACCTGCCCCAGGCCCCATCAAAGGCCCAGGGGGCAACAGGGAGAGAAGGGAGGCTCTGCCTCTCTCCTGCTTCTCTGCTCAGCTGTGCTTCCCCAGGTTTGTTGTAGCGTGGAATGCAGCCACCCAGAGCTGTCAGCTTGGTCTGGAAATAGCAAGGATGGAGAAAGTTGACAGGAGATTTCATGCCAAAATTCAAAATCTGAAGTGGAATATTTTACTAGAATTGGTAGCAGCCCCAACAGAGATCAGGTCCCAGTAGCCTGCAGTATTGTGTGTGTATTGTGTACATGTGTGTGTATATCCATGCACAGAATTACACTCTGCTTATCCTCAAGGGTCTACTACGTAAATGGGCAAAGGTAAAAGAGAGGAAATAATATTTCCTGTCTTCCAGATGGGGCATTGAATTTTGTGTCATAATTGTGATTGTGTAAATGAGGCAATTGCACGCACATGGATCTGCTGTAGGATCAGTCAGTGTGGTCAGGTGGTCGATTTGGGGACTTAAAATTGTGAGCATGAAAATATGTGTGTAGCTGTGAAATAGTCTCTATTTTAAAAATGACATAAGATAAATAGTAGAGAGTTTACTGGGCAGGGGGGAGGGGAACATCACTGACAGCTTCCTGGCAAAATGTTTAAGACACTAGAATATAGGCACCAAGCTGAGCCACAGATAAACATTGCAGGGGCACTGCTGTAGTGAAAAGAAGAATTTGGGTGGATCTGCCCACTTCCAGCTGCTTGAACAAAGAAACAAACAAAGGAAAAAATAATAATTTTAGTAGTAAGTTGAACAGTTAACAAAACAAAAGGCTTAGTGCCTTAAAATGAAACTAAGCGTGCCCGCCAACTAGGTTTGGATGCTGAGGAGCAGCACTTTCTACTACAGATAGCAGATTCCTGCATGTTGGGTTGGGGTTTTTTTTCCATCCTGTGTAGGCTGTGCAAGAAATGGGTACATTTTCATGGTAATTTTGACAACATTTTGAATAGAAACTACATTTTGCTTATGAATTGTGTGACGATTTGGGAAAAGAGTTTTGGAAAACTTATATA
>JAOEGS010012650.1:35755-72626 GCA_025447755.1 Corythornis vintsioides | reverse complement strand
GTGCCAGAGCCTGGCAGGGGCTGCCCAGGGAGGTTGTGGAGTCTCCTGCTCTGGAGACATTCCAGACTTGCCTGGATGCATTCCTGTGTGACTTGGTCTAGGTGACCCTGCTCTGGCAGGGGAGTTGGACTAGATGATCTTCTAGCTCCTTTCCAACCCCTAACATTCTGTGATTCTGGACAGAGCTTAGGAGTTAAGTATGGGCATAACTTGCTGAGGATTCGTACTTTGAGCCTCCCGTGGAAAGGTTAGCCTAGGGCAAAGATTCCTGATGTGAGCAGAGGGGATCTCTTCTTTTGTCTTTACCATAGCCTCTTCCCCTGCACAACATTACTGAATCCTCCCTTGCCATGATTTCAGACTTAATTTGAAATTCTGCCTGCTTAAAGATGCCCTAGTACTTGTCATAAGAGTAAAGGGAATAAGGCAAATTTCCACTCTTGGGTAATTAGATTCTGTCTCTGTAACCGCCATCAGCTGTAGTATAGAATAGATTTTTTTTTTTTTAATTTTTTTTTTTTGTCTGCAGCTAGGACTAGGCAGCATGAGAGGTCTAGTGGAACAAGGTTTATGTTGGATTTGGTCCCATCCAGTTTGCTAAGAGATGCCAAATTTCAGAACAAACTCCGGATTGCACTGAGTTGGGAAGGGAGAGCCCCTGAAGAACTGCCCTAGCTGAGGCAGTGATTGCCAACCCAGACCATGTCAGAGTGTGCAAAGAAAAGTGTCTTTCACCTTGCCTTAATTTAGAGGCAGTTCGTGGAAAGGATCTGAGTGAAGTGAGTAGGAGGATGAAAACTTTCCCTGGTGCATTATGGGATTTAAAAATAATAATAAAAAGAATCCACTTGTGTTTTGAAAATGCTATTAAAAGAAATATACTTCTGCAGAAGAACAGCATGAAAGAGGAGAGTTAGGGCTTCAGCAAGGTGAATCACAAAAAAGAAATTGTCTTTGGGGACAGCTTTAGGGAGCTGAAGGAAACAAATGTCATTAAAGTATCTGAAGTAAATGAAGGCAGCTCAATATATATTTATTTGGAGCAGCTGGTTACCTTATGCTGAGCATCAGGAGAGGGTGAGAAGGAAATGGTGTCACCCTGCAGACCCAGTGGCAGAAAGAAGCAGCACTTGGCTGTCACGCAGAGGCTCATGTGCCCTCTTGGGCTAGTGGCATGAAAGGGGCAGACTGCTAGGGAATTGTTTCCTAAGAAGCTCATGAAAATCTCCCCAGGTTGTCAAAGAAATGACCTGAACTTCGAGGACCACCAGTTTACAAATACATGTAATCCAGTGCCCTCCCCTCTGCTCAGCCTATGGCATGGGAAGTCATCCCTAAAAGCAAAGTGGCATTTTAAAACTGCTGTGGCATTTTTTTTGTGCAGGAAAAGACAGTGAGATTGCTGCCTTGTGCTCCCAATTATGGTGGCAAATTTTAGAGATAAACAGAAGAAAAGGGAAATGCAGGGAGATTAATATCTGAGTATGTGGGAAATAAGGCTGGGAAGAGATCTGAAATCCTAAAAATGAAATGTGCTTTCTGTTTGTGGAAAGGTGGGTATACTGTGACAAACTCAGACCTGGAGCTTATGTTTTATTATATATTTTCCCCTTGACCCCTGGAGAATACACAAATAAAATCAATTAATGGGCCTTGAAGAAGAATCACTTTAAACTGTTCAATTAAACCCTGCAATGCAGAGAACAGAAAGGAGGGGGGGGGGGGGAAACCCACAATAAATACGTCTTAAAAAATGGACTTGTCTGAGGCGCCTGGGCCCCGACATGCACCATTACTGACGGATCGAATCACACTTCCATTAACACCATAATCTTATAGACTCCACAGGCCGTAAAAAAGGGATTTACTTTAATCAGGTTTGGTTAGGGCTGAATTTGAAAAGCGCTACAAGTGAAATAAAACACGACCTCGTCCCCCCTTTGATTTTCTTTCTTCTCACTCTGGCTCTCTAATTTACAATTTGCCAGACACCAGTGGTTCATTGCTAATGGCTGCAGTCCACTGGTGTATGTCGCACTCTCTCCCTTATTGTGGCGGAAATGATTAGGGAGAACATAGACCTTTCATTTCCATCCCCACCTCCCACTTTCCTGGACAAATGCCCAGGACATAGTTTCCCTTCACGCAGGCTTTAGTCCTCCATGTTTTTCTGTCCTACACCTTTTCTTTGGGTGTGCCAGGCCTGACAATTGGTCGCTCAGGATGTAGCTGAGAAGGTTTTGGAGCGGAGAAGGAGACGTGAGCTAGAGATGAGGAGGATGCCCATCAGCTTCCAAGCATGAATAGTGGTTGTGGAGTCTCCTTCTCTGGAGACATTCCAAACCCACCTGGATGCATTTCTGTGTGATCTTGTCTAGGTGATCCTGCTCTGTCAGGGGAGTTGGACTAGATGATCTTATAGGTCCCTTCCAACCCCTAACAGGCTATGATTAACCAGGAAGCCACAAGGTGTCAAAGTAATGGGTTCTATTTCTCTTTGAAATAGAGATTCCTTGAGAAAACTTGAGATTCCTTCTCCATTTTACTTTACCCCAAACCAGGGTTAAATTTGCAGGCACTATGCAAAACACAGAGCTGTCAGCATGTTTGCTTCTGCTGCCCCAATTGTCTTGCTGTCCCTAATGATAAAAAACACCGTATTTTGTGCTTCTTAGAGAGGTGTCTTATCGGGTTCACTGTCAGTGATAAACATGGTTAACTTCATTATTAGTCAGCCTGCTATCTTCCACTGGGTTATATTGTACTTCTCTAGAAGTACATTCTGACCATGGCAATGTTGGCACTCGGGTGGCAGCAACTGTAGATCACAAGGTCACCTCGGGCTCCCATCTGCAGCAACAAAATTAAAACCAACTAATGAACAGTCAGTTGAAGTAGCTGCTGCTGTCCAATTTGTGTATTTTGGTTCCCATTGTGGTACCTATGGAAAATCAGCAGGTTGTTCCACACAGTTGCAGCTTCCTGAAATTTACCCTCACCTTCCATTCCCTTTTTCTGCTCTGACATACTACTCACATACATGACTGAAGGTATCAAATCCTTGTTTTTAACTGGAAAATGCTACTCATTTCTCCCACACAGCTCTGGAAAGGTATACAACCAGACTGGACTTACTCCTCAAGGTTTTCAAGTTTTTAGGGGAATGAAATAGGCTGGAGAAGAGCTCAAGCACTGCACAGGAGATGTGGTTGAATAGCCACACTTGACTCCACAAACACTAGAAAATGGAAGAATGTAATTTTTAGATCAGTCAGGAAAAGCTGGCATTTGAGAGCTGTAACAGAAGGACCAAATATTGCTCTTCTAGGTCAGTAGTGCTTGATGATTCCTAAGGCAGGGGTGAATTAATATACTCTGTAGGGAAGGAAGCCCAACAGAGTGCTTTGGAAAAATAGGTTCAAACTGTAACATTTACATAGTCCTCCAGAAAGCAGGGAAATTGTTCTGAAGTTGTTCCAGTACAACTAGACATGAAGAATGATGGATGAGAGAGGAGAGTACAGAGGAAGGGGAAAAAGCAAAGGGAGATGTAAGGAAGGAGCGAGTGATATAGAAGAAAAAAATATTGGTAAAGTGAAATTTCTACTTAAGAGAGGATGCTGAATGGGTAGGAGACTGTTGTGTGGACATTACAGGTGTTTTTGTGTGTACATGTAAGGGTGAGAGAGAAAAGGAGGAAAAACTTGAGGGAAGCAAGAAAAAAAAGGAGTCTGAATGAGAGTTTGGTCATTGGAAGGCAAGGCTAATGTTAGTTTCTGATAATAAAGGCAGGCAAAGGGGAAAAAAAAGCATAAAATTCACTTAAAAAACTCTCCAAGTTTAAAAGCTCCCCAGAGGCTTTGTAATAGAAAAGGGCTTTTAAGTGCTATTTTTTCCCCCTGTTTTTCCTTTGGGGATGTCTCAGAGGGATGATTTATTGTCTAATGTATTTAAAGTGACAAGGCCAATTTTGGCAAGCTTGCTGCAGCAGTGCCAGCAGCTCTTTTCACAGCACTGCAAAACACACCCTCTGCTGATGGCTCCCTGACGTGGGGCCACTGCTGGCCTCTGACAGCAGAGCTGGTGAAAATGCAAGAAGGAGGTGTAGGAAGGAGGAGAAGGTGGTCAGAAGCTAACCCTGATTCCTGCACCCAAGAAAAGGGGTATTTGGGTGCCCTTTGAAGACAGAGCTTGGTCTCCATTCCCTTTCTGTGCTCCATGCTGGCACAGCAGCTGGCTTGTGGGTCTGCCACAGCCTTGGCTTCTGCTGAGCTGACAGCAGGCCAGTTTGGGCTGTTCATAATCATGGGTGACTCCTGAGGTGTTTCCTTCTCTGGGGCTATTACTGTGGAGACTTGCCACTGGGGCATGACAGCAGCCATGCTCTCTCCATGCCACTACAGATGCTGCAAGCAATGAGCCTCACCTTCTCAAGGATACTTAAAAAAAATCTCAGGGCTAAGGATTTTTTTATTATTATTATTTTAATATTGAGCCTGTATTTACTTTTGCTCTATTACACTTATATTTATATGCCTTAATACAATTCCTCTACCTTCTTGGTATTTACACACTTGTAGATGGTTAATCTTACCCCTTGCCAAGCAATACATATTTAATTATTTTAATCTCTTCTTATATGTCAGTGCTTTCAGACTCTTAATCTTTTTTTTTTTTTTTTTCACTGCTGCTCTTCTCTATTCCCTGTGCTCATCAACAGCTTTTGTAAATGCACGTTGCCCAGAATTGAGGGCAATATTCCAGTTGCTGTCCTGCCAGATCTGTACAGAGAGCCAGTATCTCCTCTCTTTCTGACATGATCTCTCTGCAGATGAAGCAAAACATGATCTTTCTTTTTTTTTTTTATCTTTTTTTTTCTGCTGGTGCTACAGAGCATTGCTGATCTGTCCAGTATCTCCCACGGCCCTTATTTGGTCACTACCAATTCCAAATCAACCTCTTTTTTAATATCCTAATTTCCATTTATTTTCCCTTATATGGACTAACAGGGATGATCCTAAGCTGATTCTCATTTTCTCTGCTGTTTCCTACAACTAAATTGTATTTTCTGTCTACCACAAAAGCTAATGGCAGAAGCTATTCCTGTTTCTGTAGTCTTTTATCATTTGATCCTCTGCTCTCCACAGTTCCTTGTGCTTGTTTGCTCACTCCCTCCCTGCAACTGTGCCCCTTGCTCACAAATGGTCAACACTCGGGCAGCTGCATCTTGTCTCTGTAGGAGCCAGGGAGAATCTCCTTGACCTGAAAAGCAGCAGCAGCTACCTCATGCTCAGCATGGCCATGTGAATGCTGAGTGTGCCAGCCAGCTTTGCATGTCCTAAGAACTGCGTGATGCTTCCTCTTATAATCAGTCTGAGCATTACTGCTTCTCCCAATTGCCCCCTGCACTTAATTGACCAATAGAGCTAGACATATGGAGGATCGAATCACAAACCCAAATCAGCAGTTGTCAGAGGACATTAATTCAAACAGGAAGCTACAAAACACTTGGTTTGGGTTGGTTTTTTTTTTTTCTCTTTTTTTTTTAAGCTCCAATGGAAGAAATTATTATTAATATCCTCAGCTGTATACTCAGGCAGATGGCAGTGACTCCACTGCACTCTACCCAACTTTCTGTATGATTTCTGTAGCAGTTAACTGGCACTAAGAAATTACTGAAGGAGGGAAAGAAGAAGCTGAGTTCACACTGCCTAATTCAAACATCTCAGATTAGCCTTAGCTAAAAGAACGGGCTGTCTTAATTCATTGTATGGTCAATGCAGAGACACTGAGTTGCCCTCTGGAACTACTTCTCACTGCTGACTCCAAAGAGGTGAACATCCTATGTCAGGTGCATGTATCTTCCCTCTTTCAACTGTATCATCCTCTATGTTGTGCTGAGGGATCTTCAGCTTTGAAACACAGGCAGTGGTGCTCTGGCAGGGCTGTTGGACTCAATGATCTCCAGAGGTCCCTTCCAACCCCTAAGGTTTTATGATTCTATAATTCTGTGCAGTGTCTGCATCCTGCTCTGACTGCTGGTCACAGCCATGCTGAGATTGAGGCTCCTTCACATGCTCCACTATATGGTCCTGCTACAAGAGATGACCTTTTCCCACCCCTGTGGTCTAAGCAGACAGCAAGGAGGCAGCACAGTCTAAGGGGAACAACAAAATAGAAATGGGCAGTCAGAGCAACTGAAGGTCTGCTTGGCAAAGCAAGGCAGCCTTCTTTATAAAGCACTGAACAGGAGCTTTGGAGGAGAACACTGACTTTACTGGGTCTCTCAGTCATTAAAACAAAGGAACTTCCTCCATCTTGCCCTGCTTCTCATCCTTCAGCTTTGGAGGGAAGGTCACAGCTACAACCCTGAACTGGAGGAGTTGATGAGAACCTGTGGGCAGTGGTGCTGGTTAACTCTGAAGAGATCCACCTGTGCTTAATGCTGGAGTGGCAGGTGGAGGTAGTTAGGAGTTAAGGAGAGAAGGGAGGGAAGAGGTGTGACCCAAGCACAGCTACAAAAAGCCAGGAGCTGCCATCTTAGGGAGGTTTTTGCTCTTCTCTGCCTGTTCCTCCTGTAAGGCAACTGATGAGGCCTGTGTTCAACCACTAAGCCATAGCTGGAGGTGCTCTCCTTCCTCAGCAGATGGTGCAGAAAGAGAAGATGCTTTACATAGGTTTCCTGCTGGGTGAAGAAAATGTGCTGACAAAAGCATTTGCAGAGGCCCCTGAGGCAAACAGGGCCACTCCCAGGTGAGAGGCAGTGTGCTCTAGAAAGTCTGAAGCTGGCTTGAAGGACAGAGCACGGACTGATATTAAACCATCAGCTTTCAACCTGGCAAAAGGATGGATTTTCCTAGCCACTGCTGTGGGACCAGAAGCTTTGTATCTGCCTCACAAGGGCTAAGCAGAGCGTCTATGGGATGGAAGGACCCTGCCTGTGATGCCCTCCTGGTATGGTAGGACCCCAGTCTTGCAGTATGTGAAACTGCTTCTGTGAAGAGGAAAATGTTTGGGCTGGGCACTTATCCTGTTGAGTTCTTGATTAACTGCAATCAGCAGAGAAGAGAGGGGATATCTTTGTACTGAAGCCCTCTGCTCAATAATTAGCAGCGATTTCTGCTTTTTTTTTCTTTCTTCTCTCTCTCAAAATCCTAAAAAGTGTGAGAATGCATGAAGATTGTCAATGTTTTCTACTACAATCTTATCATACTACTGTATAAATCAATAGTATGCACTGAACTGGAATAATACTGATTGCTGCATCCTGTAAAAGCTGTAGGAGATTGAGGGGAGATTGCAAACTTAGAGACTTTTCTACAAGGTGCCCAGACAAGCTATGGGCTGCTTCAAGAAGCACTACATGAAATCCCACAACGTGTGTTATGCAAGAGGTCGAGCAAGATCTTCAGAATGATCTGAATGTGTGAATATCTGGGTGAAATAACAAACCCAACTGCATCCCTGGAGCTGGAGGGAAGACTTCCAGCAGGATACTTCCAGCCTGATGCTGCTGTGTGTGGAAGAGCATACCCAAGGTAAGCAAAGTGGTGACTGGTGCAGAACAGTGGTGTGTTAATCATTGCGTGCATGGCAGAGACTCTTTATCTGACTTTGGCTTTGTGAAAAAAAGAGTTGGAAACAAACCCAAGCACGTGTATTTAGGTTGTGAGTTTAAAAGGATTCAGGTGTGGATTTACTCAGAAATATATTCTTTAGACTTGGATGCCTTGTTGCAGAAAGCAAATGAAGCTCAGAGTACTAGTGTGTGGTGTATTCTGGTGGTACCTAACTTTTCTTGTGGAAGATATAAGCTGAGATCCTTCTAGATTACTTCTCTGAGTTCCCTAAACAAAACTGGTCACAGCACAGGTTAAAAAGTATGAACTGGCCTCCTCTTGTTATGATCAGTCTTTTTGCTGCCCTTGCCCCTCCCTTCAGTAGCATCTGGCATATCTCGGGAAACTTGGATGGGATTTTTCTAGTAGTTCTGAGGATCAGCAAAGCTTTTCCTGTTGCAGGGGTTGCTGGCCTGTGCACACAGGCATCAGATGAACTCTGGCATGGAGCAGTGTCTACTGCATCCAATGTTCTGTTCTTTTTTCCTGACAACCTATCAGTTGCTTGAAATGGAGAAACACAAGACCACACTCCCCCTAACTAGGGCAGCAGAAGTCGGTGCCACCAGAGATCTCTCATGTTGTCAAGTGAGCAGGATTAGGGATGGCTGAGGAATGTGAGAATAAACACAGCTCTGTTGTGCAGGATAAAAGGAGATGGTGATCAATATATCTTAGAGCTTCAGGGCTTAAGGCAAGCAGCATCTGACAAGATTAGGAAGAAACTTTTTTAACATGAACTAGTCATCCTATAATTGCCTGCCTGGGATGCTCACACATCCTCTTCCAAAACCCTAGCAAAGCTGGTCACCTGAGAGAACCAGCTGGTGCAGCAAGACCTTTGTGAAGAAAGCAATTGCCTTGCAGTTTGTGTCTCTTAATTGTTAAAGATGTGATGCAATGAGGCTTGAATTCCTGGGAGCAGAGGGGCACTGTGAGTCCCACCTAAAGAGGGTGGGAAAGGAGGAGCTGAAAATTGGGTGGGGTGGTTGCACTGTGACTGGGGCCAAGCTTCTGCTGGAGGAATGGATAGATGCAGATGTAGAGCTTGTGGGTGGGTGAGGGAACTTGCCAGCTGCTTCCCAGAGCTGTGCAGGTGTGTGGGGGCTTATTACCTGCTGTCTGCTGTCATTGCATGCTGGCAGGTGGTGGGGGATATGACTGGTGTAGTCGCAAGGGAGAGGGTAAACCTGGAGCTGAGGACTTGGGAGTTGCTGTAAATGTGGTAGTACCTTCAAGTATATCCAGCAAGCAGACGTGCTTTTGTGGGTCTCCTCTTTTTCTACATGATTTAAGTCCTAAATTTGGCATTTACTACTTCTTCCTCCCTTGGCCTCCTTCCATTTAAAATGTCTCCATGTGAACTGTCATAAGAAATACAGGTATGTCAGGGACTTGGGGGATAATCTAGGCTTCTCACACAGTGTTTGAACCCAAAGGCTGGAGAGTTTGCTTCTGTTTCCATAGGCTGTACCTCATGCAGGATCTTTGTCCTGTCTGGAATTTTGCAGCTCCTGTGTGCTAAAGTTCTCTACCCTGGTGATTTTTCTTATTCAAGGGGAAATGTTATCTGTGTTTCAGCTGCCTTTTTTGCAATGGAAATAATAATAATTCACTGTGTACTCTGTAAAGGATGTTGCACTTCTGTGGCCTCCTATTTCATGTGCTGTTTTACTCTTTCTGAGAACTGAGGCTGCCACCCACCATATGCTCCTGGGGTCAGGGAGGAAGCTTAATAAGTACCAGGATTATAATGACAAAGGGTAAGTTCTACATCTCTGCCTCTATGGATACAGACTGAGCCCACAGTAGCAACAGGGACAGAGGAGAAGCTAGGTTTGTTCAGCCTGCTAACATCAAGACACAGAAGGGATGCAGTTGAATTCTGTAAATACACTGAGCCAAAATAGAACAGGAAGGGAAAAGGGCTGTTTGAAGAATAGTGTTGGCACAAGAGAAACGGGATGAACTCGCTTATGACTAGAATAAGATTGTGAATATATTTTTTTTCTCACTGTTTGAGTAGGGAGCTTCTGAAGAAGCACCCTGCTAAAATTGTTTGGGGGCAAATAGTCATTCTTAAAATATGAAATTGCAAGGGGAATGGTTTAGGACATTGATGGTGACAGCCTGGCCTTGGCTGACTTCAGTTCCCTCTAACATGTTGGACTAAACCTGCAAGTGATACTGGGTTGTTAGTACCTCTAACCTGTCTAATAAGTGCATAGGTGAAATATTCTTGCCATTATTTTGGGCTCTCTCAGACCTCTGTCAGTGCTGTTGCATTTTAGAGCCTGCCTGAATGGATGCTTTAAAATTCCTCTACTTGAGTATCAGCATTTCCATTTTACAGATGAAGGCATTGAGACAGGAAGGTAAAATGACTTGCTTAAGTGCTCATAGTAGGATTGGGACTAGCACCCTGAATGCTCAGTGCCAGCTACATCTGCCAGTTTATACTCCAGTACAGAAGGTCTGCCTAGCAAGCCTCTCTGCTGAAACCTGGTGGGCTGCAGGCTTTCTGGCAATTCTCTGAGATGTAAGCATGTCACTTTATGGAAGTTTTTAAGGTTATGGAATCTGTTATTTTTGCTTTTTATGCCTTAGCAAACGATAAAGGAAAAGTAGTGACTATTCTTTGCAATTTTATCTAATCCCTGTACATGCCCATTGCACTTACCACAATAACACCTGGAGGCAGGTTTTTTTTCTGTTCATTCTGATGCTGAAAGACCTGGTGATCACAGGACTAAAGGTTAATCATGCAGTTGTGCAATCTGGCAGATTGGGGAAGAAGAGAAAACAGGATGGGCATCCTGCTCTTCTCTGTCTAGCTAACAGTCATGGCTCCTTCTGGTGCCACTTTCTGACTGCTATAAACTGACCAGCTGCTGCTGTTCCCCATTAGTGAACTGTGAGAACACAAGGGCTGTACTTAAATACAAATTAGTGTGCTCCTGCTTGCATAATTGGAGCAAACAGGGTTTAGGATGTAATCTGTAGTGGTGCTCTTTATCACTACCTGCAGCATGCAGTTAAATATGGGAAGGAGAGAAGCCAAAACAGTTGTGTTCTTTGTGTGTGCTCCTTTACACTCTCTCCTTGCACACTGTAGCTCTAGGTCCTGCCATCTATTTCACACAGCAGGTTTTTTTAAGAAAAAAAACCTATTTCTGGAAATAAATATCTGAGTATAGGAGATGAGAGCACTTTGGTTCGGTGTGATTGAGGGAGAGAGTGCAGCATGGGGCCAGCTCTTTATTAAACCCCACAGAGTTTATCCAGGAGAAAGCCCTGAGAATGCCTCTGCTTTACTTGGCATTCGCACCTCCTCAGCCATTGAAGCTGCCCAGCCATGAGACACACAGCTGTAGGAAAAAAGGTTTTCATTAGCTTTATGGCTCACACAGCTACTTGTTTAATTTCACATTTATGATTTAAGAGTCTATGAATATATCAAGCACTTAACATTTCTCTTGCGTGCATTATATTGAATCACATAGACTTACTCTTTTACTGTTTGTTTTTGCATAAGTAATTGTGACATAAGCTCTGAATTATTTCATAAATTTTTGCTTGACTGGTATTCATGCTGGTCTTACCCTGCACTTGCTGAATGTAGTGGTGCCACTTCACTTGTTCAGCTTTTGAGGGCTGCCTGTCTATCAGTCTCTTCTTACAAGTATGAACAGTATTTGTTTTACATAGCTCCATATTGCACATAACATTTGACAGTAGGCAAGTCTCGCATGAAAACTTACTACGTATGTATGTAAAAGGGGCTGGGGAATAAAGTGTAAAAGAGGGATGCTATTGCTGACTGTCTGGCTTGGTAGTAGGGATGCTCTTTTGTGCTAGTACAGATACTCTTGATAGTAGAGGTACTCATTTGTGATCTGAGAGGGCAGGTTAAGCAAGGATTAACATTCAAGACGCTGGGCTGGAATTAGAGCAATTTTAAGCCATCCCACAGGCTACCTGAGTGATTGTGGATGGGTTATGTGATTTTTCTCATTTGCCTCCTGTGAAGGCATGTAACACAGCCATCCTTATCATGGGTTTTTATATGGTTACATGACCTGGGCAAAGAAATACCTGCTGTGTGTTTGTACAGCTTGGCATAAAACCAGGCACTAATCTTGATGCAACTCCCCACTACATTAAAACAAATGGTCGTAGGGTTTGTAGTGTGACGTGGCACAACATCCCAATTTGGGGGATTGATGTGTTGATCAGTGGTGTGAGGCAGTCCTACTGAGAGGTGAGAGTAGGACAAGAATAGTTCTAGGTAGGCAGGATTATTTTAATTGGGAAACAGGACTGACAGGATTTTGAAGGATTTGACGGACTTGGAAGCTTAGCACTTGTAAACCTTCCTCTTCACATACAGCATTTTGATTACCTAGCTGATCTTCTTACAGGGTGCAAATATTTAGTGGCATTGATTGTTTGGGGAAGTCTAGAATCTAAGCCTCGTTGCTCATCTCTTGTCCAGCTGCAGTGTTTGCTCAAGATTCAGAATAAGAAACTTAATTACCTAATGTTTAAGCATAGGGCTTAGAAAATGAAAGAGGTCTCTCTCCTGAATGGTGCAGCAGGTTATTAATTTGGGAGAAAAGGCTGCCTTGTCACCTTGAGCCCATGCGATGTCACTTGCCATCAAGGTGCTGCCTGTTAGCAGGAGGGTGGCTGCAATGACAAGCTCTGTTTCTAGAGGATTCAAAGTTTAATTACTCCATCTCTGTCTCATGTACAATTGCTTCAGGCACAACAAATGCCTGGGACTCTGGTGTGCTGGGGAAGTGGCTGCTGACCCTGAAGCGATGACAACTCTGTCGAGCCGCTGGTGATGGGAGCAGTCCCAGCAGTGGGGAGGAATGAGTGGTGCTGGCAGGTCTTTCATGCTGCTCCTTTCTTCTGGGAGCTTTTGGTAGCTTGATAGGGCCTCCATTTCCAGCATCTGGCCTCCAGTTTGTGCTGTCTCCATTCCTGAAACTGTGCTACTTGAGAGACTTGATGCTGCTTCTGCTACCCAGGCTGCTTGGAACACGTGGCTAAGAAAACGTGGGGGCTGTCAGTGCAGAATGCAATTTCAACATCAAGTTCTCAGGCAAAAGCTTGCGTGTAAATAGTGCCTGTGGGCACCTGACAAACATTCTTGGTCATAAATATTTCTATTTCCACGCCTCATGACAAAACAAAATTGTAATTTCCTCAGGGTTCCAATTCAGTCTGACTTGGGTGAAGTTGTCTATGGACTCAATCTCTCTCAAGTTACCACATGTCAGCAAATTAACAAGACCTTGTGGTCTCCCTTTGCAGTGAGGGTTGTGCTGATTGAAATTGCTTCCTGTAGGGCCTTCTGAATTCCTCAGTGCAAGAGACACCACAGCATGAACTCGAACCTTAATAGATGCAAAAATCCAAAGGAGTGAATTGTTACAAATGCCCCAAGGGCAGCCAAAGTTTCAGCCAGTGCTTTCTCTTTCTTATGCACTGAAGTCAATCAATCATGAGATGCAAATCTATAGAAAATGAGCCTTCATTAGTTCTGCTGCTCTGAGCACTCCCTTAGGGTTTTGTTAGTGTCATTTAATATTATTATTTTTCCTTTAATGTTAAAATTACATGTCTTTGAGCTGCTTGCTCTTAATGTGGTCAGGTATGTTTAAAGAAGTGATTGAGCAGGGCAACCTTTCTCCCTTCTCATCCTTCTGAAGTCATTCTGTGAGAGTTCTGCATTTGTTATTAAAAATGCAGGGACAGTACTGTGCCTGTGCTATCCATAAGCAGTCTGACAGACAAGTACTTGCATCCTTGTGTAATGCTGCCAGTGACCTGGTCAAGGAAAGAAGTTGCTTTTTAATGAGGGGTTCCTATGGGATGCTTTTGATTTAACTTCTTGGGCAAGCATGAGGAGAGGAAACGGGAAGGGGAAGATGCATACAGGTGCCTTAGCTCAGGTTTTTGCCCACTGTCTTCAAGAACCCTGTCAAATGAAGATAGGTCTGTGTGAAAGACAGCAGTAAGTTTTGCCAGTCTGGTAACTTGGAATATCAAAAGTCCCAAACAGCTTTCTGCAGACACACTGAAACATCAGCAAGTCCTTTATGAATGAAACAAAAGTACTGTGCCAGCCAGACCTTGGAGATACTAAGCAGTAATAGGGATTTTGTAAGGAACTTTAAAGCCATTTCTGCAAATGAAACCTTGTATGGAAATTGTACTGAACATTTAAGCAAGAAGTACATATATTTATTTTCTTTTCAATCTCTATCTACTTTTTCTAAAATATTACCAATTCCTACAAACCACTCTGCTATAAGGAAATGATTAGTGATTCTTTACTGTTTGATTGGTTGGTTGGTTGGTTTTTTTGGTCTTACACAAGCAAGGGAGCAGTAAGGAGGTCTCCAGAGGCCTTCTGAAAAAGTCATGGGTGATCTTGGTCTTGTTTGAGTTTGAAGAAGTGATGCAGTCCCCTCCCTCTCCCTGCCCCCCCCCCAACCCCAGGTAAATGTGAGTGGAGGTCTGAGCCCAGAGATACTTAAGCAGAGAGATGTTCAGAAATGGGAGGCTTCCAGTAAGTGCTAACAAAATTGATGGTGATGTGGTCTGTTTGTCTCCTGATATGGATAGAATGGGAGATGAAGGGGTTTTAAATAAAAATAAAGAAATAAGAAGCATGTTTTGAGGAAGCCTGAGCTGCAGCCCTTGATTGGTGTGCCTTATTCACACAAGAGCTGCTTGGAGGGCACATCTGCTTAGGTCCATCTGTGTGTATGAATATAGTGCCCTGGGATGCAGTCTACATTTTGATTTGATCACAGCTACATGGTCTAGGCTTCTGCTGTCCCAGACTTCATCTTTTTCAAAGCCTTCATTCTTTATGGACAGAGTTACTGTATCTTACCCCAGTCCATCTGGAAACTGCCTTCTATAGTATCCATCTAGCTCAGCAGGATGCAGTGATTGCAATCAGCTACTCCCAGGTCACTTCAGAGCAGCCTGATGAGAGTGAAGAGTACTTCAGGTGTGCTGCCCTCTCCCTTGCTGCTATAGCTTTGCAAAACTGCTCTGGGTTATAATATACATGCTTGATTCTCTGCTGGATGAGGAGAGATTAGCAGCTACATCCCTGCCTGTCTGCCTGCTAGAACTGGAAGTCATTGGAACATCTCCTGTGCCTGAGAGAGGAGGAGCTATTTATGTGGCCTATTTAAAGCTTGCAGGTGTCTCATATTTCAGTGTTTTCCATGGAACTAGCAAATCTCAATGTTTTTAGCTGATTTATCAGAGTGTTTTCCATACTGGGGACAGCATGATATCTACTCCCAGTGGGAATTTGTCAGTAGTGCTGCTTATGTTTCACATGAAAGTGTTTGCAGTGGAAGGTTCAAGATGTCAGTGGCTGTTCCAGGACCTCTTGCTTGTGCTGCTAGCTATGCTAGGGCTGCCTGCATCTGACAGAACTTAATAGCAGGAGTTTCTAATGTTGGACACTACAAAGCCACCTTCTCCTTGGTTCATGACTCCTTGTGATTTGATTAGTTCTGAGTATATTGAAAGCCTGAAGATGTCCAAAGTGACTGCAGCTGTTGTAGTCCTCATAGATCTTATTTTCTTGAATCCTTCTTCCCATTCTTTCATTCACCTGTTCCTTAATTGTTTTGTGTTTTCTTTTTTTTGAATGCCAGGAAAAGCTCTATGTTAACAGGGTCTTTGCCAGGCAAAAAGCTGATTCAGAATGTGTGTGAAGATGATACCCTAGAAGGCAAGTGGAGTTTAAATTATCTCTAAACCATCAGATTACTGGAAGTTCATGCCCTATTAGAAATGAGCCAAGTCCCTCTGAAACATTACAGTACATGGAGCATCTCCATTCACTTTAATATGAGCACCACCTCTATGATGATGTCTCTGGAGTTCAAGATGTTTTCTTGCTCTGTTAAACTCACCCTTACTAGTCAAGGAGCTGTTGTCAGTATTCCTCTCACACATGGCAGATTTTGCCTCCATAAGCAAAAAATTGCTTTTTCTCTGGAATTACTGATTGAGCTGACCAGAAAGTTTCCATTGCAAATGTGTTCCTGCTGCCTTCACACCTTCAAAGCAGGCAGGATTTTGAGAAACACAGTCCTGTGTTTCTCAAAACATGTTGTGGTATCTTCTGGTTGAAATGATGGTGTATTGGTGATGAAACAGGCACGTGAAATCAGGGGATGCAACCTAGAGCTAGATAATCTGGTAAACTGGAGCTAGATAGTTGGTATAGAGAGGACACTGAGAAAGTGAGGTAAACTTCTTAAATCCCCCTTGAGAAAACACAGTAGCTTCTTGGTGTATGGCTGTTTTGGGGGTAGCAAGGGGCAACTGGGACAACAAACTGAAACAAAGTACTTGATTCAAGAAGATGTAAAGATCTGATTTTATTTTTTTTTTTCCAAAGTCTTAAATAATTTATGCTGATTCAAGGTTTTTTAAATGCTTTATACAAGCCCAAATTCTGAGCTTTCATTTGAATTGGAAAGAGAAATAGATATTAGTGACATTTGTTAAGGAAAATTAGTGTTTGTTCTTTCTTAGAGTAGTTCTGTGAGAGGAAATAATTTTACAGGGATGCTGTACCATTGAGATGTTGTACACAAGCTGATGACAGCACGAGGCTTCACTGAAGCCAACAGCTTTGCCCAGTGGGTGGCCAGACAAGTTTTCTAAATGTGACCCATGGCAATGGAGCAAGACCTGGAGGTTGTGCTTCTGCAAAGCTTAGTGCATCACAAAAAGGGGTAGATACTGGTTATAGGACCTGTTGTTAATCTGGGCTGCCTTCCAAAATGCAAAAGGGAGAAGGCTGTGTTATGGGTGTGATGGAGCTTGGGGTCTGTGGCTTTTGGGCCCTGAGCAATTCATGGGGACTGCAGATCCCAGTGGGTCTAAGGAAGTAATGGCTGCTTGTGACCATCTCTGTCTGTTCACCTCTCCAGTGGAAGAACAATGTCTCCCTCTTCCTCCTGCTCCTGGGATCATTCCTGTAGAGATCATTTAATGTTTAGGAGGGGATTGAAGTCAGTACTAATGATGGCTGTAAAGCAGAAAACGAAGGAATTCCACGCTGTAACAACTGTGTAACTGTAGGATATTTATGCATTCAGTCTCATTACTCAAATGTTACTTGGCACTTTATTCCATGTGTGAGTGATTAGATGATGATCTTTTTGCATATAAAGTTTATCATCTGCACACACTATAGAGCTGGTATGTCTTAACATTCATAGAGGAGGAGGAATAAGTTGGGAGGCTGTGCCACTAAGGCAGAAGAAACAGCTCTGATTTAGAAGATGCAGGACCTGGGTTCTACTCATATGAATTTCTGCTGTGGTTGTAAGGAATTCCCCTGGGCCTGGATTTTCTTCAGTGACAATGGGATTGGTTAAATGTCCTCTAAGGACCAGTTCTACCTCTGGAAGATGGATTAGTTAATACATGTGGGTGGAGGTTTCTAAATTTGGGGTTTTCCCCTTGGGCAGCTCACTCCATACAAAAGACAGGTTTACCCAGGGAAGAAAGGGGAAAAAGGAGTGGCTGTTGAAGCAGGAATTAAAAGTCCCACCATGGACTCACACCTTGTCTCTTGTCTGTATATGCAGAGCTATGTCTGTCATGTATGTGTATGTTATTAAATTTACTGAGCAAAATACAGATGTGATGTAAATGGCAGGAGCTGACAGCAGTTGAGCAGCCACATGGGATCCAGCTGAAGCCTAAAACCTTGACAGAAAATGGCAGTCATTGGTGAGCCCCCCCAAGTGATACCTGTCCTGTGCTGCAGCAGGGATCTCAGTGGTCAGCTATAGATTTCTTTTCCCTTTTCTTGTGTCTCTGTAGTCTGATTCTCTATCTAGTTCTAAAAGGCAAATTTTGCTTGCCCTGCTGTTGCTGCCTCTGCAAAGGTTACTTACCAAGTGCACACAGATAACACTGCAGCTGCTTTCTGCAAAGGTCTTTGGGTGAGTTTTCAGCAATGGCTCAGTTTCAATTCTGACTGCAGAGAATGAGCCTGCCTTACTAAGAAGTTTTCATACTGCTCTCAGCATCTCTAACTTGATTACAGTTGTGAATTTCTTTGTCTTTACTTTTTCAGAGAAATTTGTGAATGCTTCACCAGACGCCTACACAGCCTTGATACCAATCATGCAGGGTGAGCTGTAGGAAAATCGATGCATCACTTGTCTTGGCAGTTCCAAAAAGGAGATAGTTACTGATGTTAGAAATATATTAGCTGTGGGTGTGTGTCTCTTTCTCAGAGTGCTGCAGACTTCTAGCGAAATGATGTGTTTGCCTCAGGGTCCAGTTGCTTTGCTACAGATCTAAGTCTAAAGAAGTGCCCTGTGTCTGAACTGCCCTCTGATACCCATCATTGATCAGGATTTGACCCAGGTTTTGAGAATTGTCATTATAAGCTTCAGGTTGTCTTTAAAGTCATCTGTCTGCCCACTTGTCGACTATTAGGAATGGAGACAGATACAGCAAGGTCAATGTTCCAGTCTGATAAAATTATGCTTATTAGACTTTGAAGGATGGGAAAGGTAATGGGCCAAAAGTAGTTGAAAATGGTCTTAGGTTAGCTTGGCTTAGATTAACTCAGAACAATGATGAGATTGTTCCAGCTTCTACCTGATAATTGCCAGTGGTCAGTGTATAAGGTGAAGACTTGTTGATAGCTAGTATACTCCGCTTGTCTTCCCCACTGCCCCCCTCCATCAATCCAGAGTAGCTGACTGAGACAGTTTGAAGTCCCTGCTGCCAGGAAAGCAGTCTCTATCTCATTCTGTTTTTGTAGTGTTGATATGACTACTCGATGTTTTTCCTTCTGCTTTGATCCTCTCTTCTTTATAGAAGTTAGAGCTCACTATAAAAGTGGGTGGAGTTGACACTGGTTTTGTCCCTTGAAATACTTTCTGAATTTTTCTCGTTGTGGTACTTCCAAAAGAACTGAAGCAAGAAATATGCTAGGCAGAAATACAATGAAGTTAAATATTAAAGCCTTGAGCTTAAAACACCAAGCAATGCTTTGGATTCAGTTCCTGATGGAGAATGAGTGCAATGTTTAATTGTTTTTAGATGGGTTTAGAGAGGTTTCACCCAGACCAGTGTGTCTGAAATGGTTTAAAATGTTCTTTGTTTCTGTGTAGTTTACCTCTATGTCCATCTTCTAGCTCTGATTTAGATATTAAATCCTTCAGGCTGAAACTGTTCCTCTTTGTGCAGCACCTAACACAACAGGGTTTCCTACACTCTTCACTGGTACACTCAATTCTGTTATTACCAAACAGTAAGGCAGGTATGGCCAGTGAAATGGAAAAAAGGCAGTGGCTTTTGGCAGCACCAATGCTGGCACGGTAAAGGTGGATGTGATAGGACCAGCTTGAAAATAATGGATGTCTGGTGTGAAGGTGCAGGCATGTTTTATGTGAAAGTACCCTTCATCTCTGCCTAGTTCAAAGGGTTGTACATTGTATACCCAAGTGTGTTTCTCTCAGCTGCCCTTTCATTGCTATCAAGGACTGGCAGTGGTACCTGCCATGTAGCTCTCCCTGGGAAACATCAACAAGAGCAATTCAACTCTTACACCAATTTGCTCCTGTTTAAAAGATGTCAGGAGAGCATTCCTTGCCATCAGAGCTTGCCTTTGCAAGAGGAGATTGCTGGTGAGTAGAAAAGTCAAAGATTACTGATAGGGAGTGATCAATTGGAGACCTGTAAATCAAATGGTTCTGCTGGTATCACGGCTCAGTTCATTTGGAGATCATCAGAGCCATGGGATGGGGTTCATACAGACTCAGTGATGGATCTAACACTCTCTCCCTTTACCTCCCTTTAACTTTCCCTCTTGCTCTCCACTTTTCCCTCCCTTTTATGTGTCCCCTGCTCTCTCTTTCAACTAGAATAATGCCACGGTTCGATGCTATCTGTGTTTCCTTTCCCTCCTCTTTTACCAGCTGTCTCCTGCTCCCAGTTCCTTTTCACCTCCTCACCCATGTGAGCCCAGCCTGATGTGGACATGACAGGTGTACAACAGGGTTGGCAGATGATTTGTTGTTAAATGTTGTTAAATACTCTTTAGTATGTTGGTTCTGGCAAAATATATTTTCATTTTGGGACATGAAGAATTCGGGTCAGGGAGTACAGGAGTACAGGATTACAGGAATTAAGGGTTATTTTCTTTTCAGAAGGCTATGATCTCTGTGTATCTTTCTTTGTGTTATTTCATTAGAACCATAAAGGGAGTATCTGTCCAGGTGATAGGCTCATAAACACTCTTAATGCCACTTAGATCCTCATGTATTTTTCATGAGGTGAACACATGGCTGTAGATAGCAGGCAGATGCAATGGATGCAGTGGCATAAATGTTTTAATTTATTGGTGGGCACCACCTCTTATGACTGACCGGGGGTGTTTGGCCTCTTATTTCTTAAGCAGAACTTTTATTGCTTGACATTTTGGGTTGACTACCTGCACCTGCTAACATGATGGTGTAGGTAGTGGATGCAGTCACTTTGTAAAATGGCCATGTACATCTCTGCCTCCTGCTGTGTTGAGCCACTTCCCTGGGGGATGGGGTAGCTGAGAACACATTGGCATGAAAAGACAAGATGAAATGGATGTTTAAGCTGGGTGTTACTGTACAAGGGGACAAGTTGACCAGTGTGTGAGAATTTGATGTTGTTACCTATTCCCATAAGAAAATGGAGTGGAGATGCTTTTTTATGGTTGTGATTTGGCATTCAGGTGAGGCCAGGACTATAGGATCTGGGGTCAGATGCTGGCTACAGAAAAAGAGAAATTACAAGATCTAAGCATTCAGTAAAACCTTAGCAGCAGAAGAAGACTTTTCACAGTTTGTACTCCCAAGTGCATTTTCAGGTACCTGGTGTACCTCTGGCATTTGGCTTGATTTTTTTGCTGTTGTTGTTTTCCTCTTTTCTTTTCTCACCACACTGCAGGAAAGCCCAGCTCTTTCTTTAACTGTGGGTGGTATGTATTCATCAGCCTAGCTCACCAGATCAGAACAATCAGCAATTGACCGTATGTTGAAAACAGACACGCTCATTAATTTTAGGAGCCAATGTTCACTACCCAAAATGGCTCATGAAGTACCCCAGGGGAGCGGGAGGAGATTGGAATTGCGAGCCACGGCGCTGTCACAGTGAAGGAGCTGCCAGCCCCTTTCTCATCTGAGCCTTTCTGTGGTCAGCTGGGAGCTACTCTGCTGGAAGAGAAGGGCAACTCATGCATAGCAAACATGGGCCCTTTTCCTGCTGTCTGTGTCCCCCTCGCCTGTGCTCTGTGCTAATTAGAAGAGGTAGTCTGTGGTTTCTGTGCCAGCAAGCTGTGACATGAAAGCACAGCTCCATCGCCTCCTGGAAGCTGAACTGATCTTGTTAGGGTATAGGTAGCCACCGTCTCTAGGTTCTCTGGAAATTAAACCACAGTCCAGTTAGATCCCCAGTGCAGTCCCCTGGGCAATAAACTGCAGTCGCTGCTCAAGTAAGAATATCAAGCCACAGCCACCTCAGCCTGCTTAAGTTATTCTGGTAGCTTTGAGTTAGAGATCTCTTTGGTGTTCCCAACACTGAAGACTTCTCCCACCCCCACACACTTCAGAACTTCTGTTCTCTTTCAAGTTTTCTTTTTTTGCTCTTTTGTTAAAATCATTTCTCTTCCTTCAAGCCTTTCAAAGCACTTCTGAGGCTTCTCAGTTGCACAAAGAAGGCTTTATGGGTTGAATTCCTAGTTGTATTCCTTATATGAAACATGAAATAGCTAGGAATAAGATATAGGCAAGGTTTTTAGCTGTGACTAGTGATTATGGGCCATTCTGCCAGGCTGCTTGCCCACATTGAGACTCCTTAAAGAAGCTTAATTATCACAAGGTGCTGAGCCCTCATTCTTTCAAGATGAGATCCCTTTTAGTTGTTTCAAGGCAGACTTTGAAAAATGTACTTATGAGGATGGGGAGAGGCGAGACCAAAATTGCAAACGACCTGGTCATCTGTTAAATTTACATACTTATTTAAGGTGGCAGTGGGCTGTGTTTTAATCACTAGGATACAATAAGCATTATGCTATGGTTTGTGAAGGGTGGGTTTTGATGTGCAAGATAGGATTTTACATCTCTGGAAGTTAGTGAGGAGATGGGGAATGCACTGTCATAGTCTGGCTGTGGGTACCTGCCTGCAGTCAAAGGGGCATTTGCAAATGGTGTCCATGCATTATTTTAACAGGAGGAGTTGACCAAGCAATTACTGGTAAAGAAATTGTATTGGGGAAAAGTCATGAGGTGATGGACTTTGTCCCTACTACGGGAAAGCAGCTTTGTGTGTGTGGCCAGTGAAGTGCTCTGCCTTTTCCTGTGCTGCCTGTCAACCAGGGCACACATCCCTAACACTCAGCATCTGCATCTGAGCACTACCTCATGAAATCAAGTGTGTCTCTATGGGAGTGGAGAGTTGTCAGCATTTGTTGCAACAAAAGGATTTAGTCATCAGAGGGCTTTGTCATGAACTTCTGTTTGTCTGTCTTATACCTCAGGAAAAGAAGAGAACCAGCTTTTTATTTATGCTTTCCCTTGCTTCTTCTTCCAGTAAAAGTAATTCCTGCAGAAATTGTTTTCCCTCTTTTCACAAGTGAATAAGAGGTATGGGGAAATAGTGATAAAAGATTCCTGGTGGAAAAAAAATGCATGAAGTTTCCCAGAACTTAGATGTTCATCTACTATAAAAACCTCAAAAAATCTGAAGGCTTCAATGCATATTTGATCCCTTCTCTTGAAAATATTGATTTTTTATTTTTTTTAAGGCTCAAAAAATATTAAGACAAACTGAAAACCAAAAATTGTAAAGGCTTACAAAAAATGGTTGAGGAAATTCACAGGTCAGTGGATTTTGTCAGAGAATGAAAAGTAAACAGAACTTGAAGTTGTGTGCAGTCACAGTTGGTCCTGAACAAGCTGTGTTCTTTCCTGATACCATGCTCTTGACTACAGTGTCAGTAGTGATAACATGCATGGAGTACTGGGTAAACAATTCATAGGTAATGGGTGGGTGGGTGAAGAATCATGGCAGCTGTGGAAGCATTCTGTCTTGAGTTAAATTTGACCACATTTGAGACTATTGTTATTCACTAAACTGCAAGGATAGTCTGCAGTGCTCAAATTTAGATACTTGGTATGGTGAAAATTTAAACAACTTTTAGAAGCAGCCTGGCAAACTCAGCATCCTGGTGATGTTTTAGAATTGCTGATAAGCAGATCATAATTTCTTGCCTTCTCTCAATTTATTGCCGGGTTGAGATGATTCAGAGGTTTTGTGAATAATTTTGGACTCTTAATTTGTGAACAATTTGTTTGATGTTCAGAGTTTGAGTGAAGGATGTAGGATTTGACTGGACACAGTAAGTCCTGTGCTCATATTCCTGCTTCCTCATTGGATAGTTAGAGTGCAGTCAGGGTGTGCCACAAGATTTCCAGAAATTCTAAAGAATATTCTATGTTCATAGCATTTACAGCTGCAGCAATTTTTTTTAATGGCAGCAAACTTGCTTCCAAGGATATCACTAGGCAAAAAGATGCAGTAGTGCCAAAACCAAGTGTCATATTTGGAAGGTAAAAAAGATCATTTTCAGTCCTAAGTAGGATGTTTTGGTTTGGTTCCTCCCCCCCTCCCCTCCCTGTTATTTCCAATCTTACTGGAGATTTCTGTGTAGCTGAACCAGGCAAACAGAAGCCATCTCCCATGTGGCTGTTTTCTATGAAGGTGTGCTTGGTGTCTCCAACAGGAATGAAGATCTGAAGGGACTTGCACTGCACCAAGGTGGTTTTCTGCTTCTGTGGGTCAGTGCAGACTGTGCTAGCTCCACTGCCAGTGATCAGGTCTCAGCTGATTCCTTGTCTTTGAAGCCCTGTTAATTAATGCTGGAACCACTTGGCTTCCTTATTTCACTCATCTTTGAGTGGGAACTTAGCATTGCTAAAAATATATATATATTAAAAAAAACTACAACTCAGTATTCAGTTTGCCTTTGAAGATGAGGCCTTAGGGAGTCCCTAAGTCATCCTCCATAGCAAAGGCATCTGCCCCACTAGGATGAGAGTTAACTTTGTCCTTGGAAGCATCTGTGGCCTCATACAGGCAGTAACTGTATTTGTCTGTTTTGATCCCTGATAGTTGTAGTTGTATTGCACCCTGGGAGCAGGGAGGGCAGCATTGTTGGCTGGAGTCAAATGGAGGATTGTAAATGAGAGCACACCCCTCATTTATATGGTAGTGCTAGAATGTGCTCAGGTACACTTATCAACCACACATTTCCTCTGCTTCCCATCACCCTTCTCTCCTGCCTTTTGCATATTGATCAGGCTGTCATTGACCTGTCCCCAGTGACACCCAGGTCTCTTCCCTGAGGGGTCACAATTAATACTGGCTGCAGCTGGTACTGTATGGACAGTTCAAACTGCATTTTCTGTGTTACCTTCCATTTCTCATCAGGGGATTGACCTGCCACTATGCTGTGGATATACCCAGCTTGATCACAGACATCAGAAGAATTGTCTTGTTCTACAGTGTAAACTACAAGAGTCTTCTGAAAATTTTTCACTTTATTACTTAACTTTTACAAGTTAGAAGCACACACAGAAAGAAGTAGCCTGAGTTATTGTGCACTGCAGTTCAGGCATAATGGAAATGTTTGGTCTTTACTCTCATGCTGATTTCCGATGAAGTGTTAGTACCTTGTGCATCTAAAAGAATCTTTAAATTTTATTCTGATTGCAGTTTTAAGAACATGAACTGGATGATATTCTGGTCACTGGTATACATGAGCTCATCACTAATTACCTTTATTTTAACTTGTCTGAATTAATGGAAAAACAATTTTCAATTCTCCTTGTATGCTAGAGCTGGCAGTTTCAAGAAGCACTTAAGAAGCAGTTTTGGTTTAACTTTCATCTTGCTGTGGCTGAGGTAGCTTTTACATTAGATTTCCTCTTTGACTTCCTTTACTGTGGAATGTAGATCTTTTTTGAACAGAAGGCTTGTATTATAACTTGAAAATATATTTACAGCTTGGTATTTTTGTCAAGACAGATGCTAAACTAAGATTCTGTGCCTGCAGTGATGTCATGTCACTGGATACTCTGGTAGTTGAGTCTATTGCTACTCTAATGGTCTCTGCATTAGAGGACCAGTGCCTGTACTGCCATAACTCTACTGTAGTCATTGGAGTTATGTTAGCAGAGAACTTGGCCCCAGTCTATCCTTCTTGAATACTTTATAGCCAAGTAATACAGTATCCCATTGATTTTCCCTTTGTCACTTCTCCACGTTTTGCTATCAGAAATGCCTGTTGAGTTATGATCCCATTCTTCTGCTAGGAATTCTGAGCTGCTTCTCAATTTGTTATGATAGCCAGCCTTCCATATGTCTTTTTTTTTTTTTGGCACTGTGCCTTTTACTCCTTTAACGGAAGAAAACATAGGAAACCATTTTGTGTGTTTGTCTGTTCCTGTTTGTTTTGCATTGTTGTTTGAACACACTGGCTGTTTTCAACCAGAAATATCAAAATTAAGTGATTAAAAGGTTTTATCCTCTGACTTAGGAAATAATAAAAAGGTAGCTATTTGAAACAATGCCACAGAGAAGCTGCAAAGTGAGCTCTGCTGTTTTAGGTGCCCCAATTCTTGCAGGAAAAACGCCAGCCCTGGTGAAAGCTTCTGGCAGTACTTTTACCCAGGACCAAACAGATTTTTAAGAAACTGGGCTTGAGCTGGTTCTGTTCCTCTTCTAGAAATTGCATCCACGAAGCTCACTGTCTTTCTCCTGCTGCAGAGATGGCATTTCAGGAATTGTATGTTTAGGATGATAGATGCTTTCTTCACCCACAGTTTCCAGTTTTTGTCTGCCATGAACGCCCATAGCATCTCAGTCTTTCCTCACATCATGTAACTGTAATAAGTGGTAAAGGTGGAATTGTCCTGTTTCAGTTTGAACACCATCTTCCTGAAGAACTGGACAGTGTTTTTTCTTACAACTGTGATGGCCTTTTTATGTCTTGTCATTCTGCACATTACTAATTGAAAAAAAATGCAATCCCAAACTCTTTGAGTCTTGCTTTAGTCTATTTTCTCCTCTGTCTGTGTAATGAGACAAACTAACCCGCAAGGTCTTGTGCTCACTAGTCAGGTGCCCAAGTGTTGTGTAAAAATTAACTGCTCTGACACTAAGACAATCAGATGGTGTTCACGTTTGCCATAAATACAACTTCCATATTTCTGAAGATGAAAGATTCTGACACCTCTTATCTGTGACTGAGGGAAAATTAGCCAAATCTTGCTGCTGGAAATCAGATCCCAGCTAAAGGATTTGTTCTGTCTCCTGTTCCACCTACCCTACCATCCCTGCTTTTTTTTTTTTTTTAATTCCATCTTCTTTATTTAAAAGCCATCTTAATAGCATCCCCTTAAGTTGTCACTAAATAATTTTGTCTTTATACATCTCAAGTCTTAGCAAGAAATGCAAGACGTCTTAGTTTACCCTGCCCTGAAAGGAAAATTCTGGTTGTAAATTATGTTTCGTTCAACTCAGCACCAGGAGAGCTGCAAAGGACTAATCTTGTACCTTAATATTCAGAGAGTGTTGATGGTCATTTGGAAGATGAGCACAATGGGGAGCTCAAAAAATTACAGCAGATCAAGAGAGCACCAGGTAGTATTATATGTCAAGAGAAGGTGGGGAGAGGGTAAGAGGTAAAAACCATGAAGGGACAAAGAGAAATGAAAGCAGGGAGGGAAGAGGTAGTGAGATAAGACCCAAATTTAATCTGTTTTCAGCACTGCAGCAAGTCAGAGGAGGCTTGGGTTATTGGAGTGTCTGGGTGAAAGCTTGGCCTGCTCAACAGAGGAGAGAAATAAGAGACTGTCAAAGGGAACAAGAAAAGGGGAAGAGAGGAAGGTAAGAGGCTGTAATTCATGGACAGGGAGACAGGAGAATATAAACCTCTATGAGAAATGCAATAAAGGGATGTTGGAGCAGTAGAGGGAGAAGGGCAGGGCATGAATAAAATGATGGAAAATAGAAGAAGGGGCAGAAGAGCTTATGACATCTTAGAACAGCTTGAAAAAGGTCAGGTGTGCCCTCTGGGCTCCTAGCCACACAAGAGCCAGAGAAGACTGTCATGGTAGATAAACAAGGGATGGTAGGATTGAACACGATTTATAACTTGCCTGTCATCTGGCATGGGAATGGAAATGAATATCCCATCCCTGTAGGTTTGTCAGGACACTGGGGAAACTGGCCTCTGGATTTCTCTTGGCTGTCAAGTGAGAGAAAAGGTGCCAAATACTTGCATGCACATTTCTCTCCAGCTGGGTGGTAGTGAAAAGGGTTTGGGAAGGATAAGACCAAATCTCTTGAAGAGAATACAGAGCTTGTTGCACTGAAATGCATGTTTTTGTGCTGTCACATCCACTGGGCCATGAAAAGTGAGAGAACAGAATATTCTTGTAACTCTGTTTGGCTGATGCTGTCTGTGACTTGGAGAATTTATTACTTGTCCTCTTTAAGGGCAAATGACTTAGGTCCTGTTGAAATTTGTCTGAAATTAAGAGCACTACAAACTTTGATAAAGATTTTAAGACAAAGAATCGGTCTGTGAGCCCCCTGTCATGTCAGGTCCTCTATCTGGTTCATTAAAAGCTTCCTAAATGGCTCCTCAGGGGAAGTGATATTAACTACTATTCTTCCTGTTAATAGCAGGAGACTTCAGAGAGGCAGTCTCTGTGATGCCACTCTGCAGCTGTCTACATACAGCTAGAAATATTCCTAGGTAAAACAGAGGATGACAAATGTGGTGAGTGTGCATCTACTGTTCATAGAGTAATTTGAGGTGGAAGGCACCTTCAAGGTCATCTAGTCCAACCCCTGCCCAGTTCTTGATGCCAGCCCAAGGTCAGGCTGGAACTGAAGGTTGAGAAGTGCACCCTGAGGGTAAGGCTTTAGTGGATAAGAAAGGCTGCTGGAGCATTTCTACAACTTGTGCTTCCTCTTACATCATGCTCCTCTTGCCTGACAGTTTCCATTCAATTTCAGTAGACCCTAGATAACTGGAGAATGTCCCAGGGGTCAAGAATGGGCATGAAGTTTCAGACCCATATAAAACTTCAAATGCAACATGCAATTGGGATTTGTGCTGCTGGCAAACTGGGACAAACTCCCCTTTCCTTCCCCTGGTATCATCAGGAATACAGCTTTCATTATTGCCAGTTCTGGTGGATTGGAGGAGATACTTTTGAGATGGAAATGGATTCTGAAGTTGCTAAATATCACAGTGCTATTCCTGTTATTGAATGTCTATCTGCTTCTGGGATGCTGGCAATCCTTTGACTCTCAGCAAGCCCTTCATGCTGATTAGCCATATGGACACTTTGAATTTGAAAAACAGCTGACTGAAGAGGTTTGAAAAAGTTTCGTTTCTTAATATTCTTGCGGCTCTAATGTCAATCTGTCAATCTCCAGGTCAGACCCTCAACTCCAGTAACTCCCTTGCAAATGCAGGCAGAGAATGACCAGTGGTTCTTTGGGATGTGCACCCAGCATGCAGAGAGGGAAGGGAGGTCTTGCTGAGATGCTGCTTTGCAGGGCTCTTGACCTTTGGCAGAAACATCTCTGAACATTTCTCAGCCCGGGAGAGTAATATTATTGGTGCTACAGAAGAGCAGTAACAGACCACTTGGGCATGTTTGTAGGACTAATGACTGTCCAGCTGAGAGATGAGGCTTTAATTCTTCCCAGTGTCTTATTTCCTGGGAGGATTTTGGAAAGGCAGGTGACTGAGCCCTGTGAACCTAGTCAGCCAACTACAGGATGAGGGAACTTCTATAATACATGTGTACTCATACCTCAGGAGACCTGTGTGTCTGTGTAGGCACAGATCCCTGCCCATACCAAGGATTTAAATTGTCTTCCCTTCTGTAATAATGACTTCTCATTTTGAAAATCCATCTGTGCTCCCTTTAGATGGGGGAAGGCAGGAAACATTGCCTGACTGACAAGGTTACCACCACCTCTTTCTGTGTCTGAGGGACTTTGCAAGTGATTTCTGCCCAGTTCCTCATTGCTCCAGACTCTTTGGGAAATGGGAGAGGCCAACAAGTCCATGTACTGCATCTTAATCCTAGCAGCAGGTATTTTTTCAACTCACTGCATGCCTGGCATGTTTTCTGATGACTTTCACTCCACCAAGAGGCTTCCTGCCCTACTGTCATCATCTGCATGTGTTTCAGGCTTTTTGGTTGATCTCTTCCAGAGCTTTTGGGAAGATTGGGAAAGAGTGACCTCAGCTGAAACTTCAGGTGCAGGATTTTTACTGGTCAGGAGAGAAAAAAAAGACTGCATTGTCTCCTTTAGTACATTGTGAACAGTCTGCATAGGATTTGAAGCTTCACTGGTGGTCTACCTTGTGTTCTTTTCATGCTTGCTTTCAGCTGCCCCTGCTCCCTTTGCCAGGTGGTCTGAGTGATTAATATTTTGTTCTAGATCCCTAGGACATCATGAGCATCTGAGTGACAGGTGCCTGTTGTCCCAGGTTCACAGATGGGTAACAAAGGCACAGAGTAATGGTATGACTGTATCTTGGAGACAGAGAGGGAGACCTTTGCTTTTCCTCTGAGTTGGCTTCCAGATCTGAGCCCACATCTCTTGCATTTTGTCATGTCAGGCATAGCAGTTGGCCCATTATTTCCTGCTGATTGCTGCCTACTATATTATGACCTGTTTCCTCTATGAAATCATAACAGACAATGAGCTGGTAACAGGCATGTAGTAGGTAATCCATTTCCCACTGCTGACAGTCAGTCATGTCATGTTCCTTAAAGCAGGAGGGTTATAACTGCAGAGTCCCCATTAAGCTCTAAGAAGTTGCAAAGCTACAACCTACCCCCGCCAGCCTTGCATGAGCAGTTGACAGTTATTTAACCTTTAGTGACAGGTGACATACTTCAAAAAGAAACGTTGCTTTGTGGGTAATGGTTTATTTCTGTCTTGAACAGCAAGCTGTAAATTCCCCCATTTATGGAAGCCACATTTCTTGCCTATTGTTCAAGTGTTGCTCCGAAGTGCTGCTCTGTTATCAGCTTGGATGTCAAACAGTCACAGCTCTGTCAATTTGCTGTGTTGTCTGTGGGAAGAACAGAGGTTATGTGCATGTATGGCTGCATTTTGAAGGAATATGTGTGAATGAAGTGGGAGGAGGTAGGTGGTAAGGAAGGAAAGGAAGAGGCCCCAAATTTCAGCCAGTCCTTGGCTTGCTTATTAATAAAACTGCAAGGGGATAAAAACACTTTCTTTTTTCTTTTTGGATGCTAGTACCTTTCTTTCATGGAGCCTGACATCTACTTCCCCCCAACATGTGGGATATAAGAGAAATGAGCCATAATATATGCCCATAAGTCTAGCAGATAAAAATCAGTGTAGCTTTGCTAACAATGGAAGCTGTTGCCCTTTCCTTCCACCCTCCTGTGGGATGCAGGCGGTGGCCTCTTGTGTGCTGGTGCACTGAAATGTTTCCTTCCTCGAGCGTTTTATTTTCAGTAGTTTCATTAATATGAAGGTGTAATGTGTTTAAGGGTGGTTGTTCAACCACGTGGGCAATTGATATTTCCTTGTATGAAGAAATGTGAGACTCCAAGGGCAGATGTTCAGCTGGGTTATTCTGTCTTGCTTATCTCTCTTTCTGAGGCTGTTTCTACGTGAAGAAAAATTTCCAAACCCAAAGGCATGGTTTGGCAAATTTTAATCTCTTTCAGTTTGTCTTAAATATTTCCTGCATCTCCCATAATGCTTCTCTATTTCCTCGATGCCTTTGCTGAGATGCCTCAATGCTTTAATTCAGTACATGGAGTTGTATTTCATCAGTGCTCAAACAAGTCTTTAATTTTTCAGGCATATCTAGATGTGCAAAATGACCATTTGCATGTGAAAAATGAGCGCACCCACAACGCTGCAGCTACCCATAAATATCTGAAAGTACAAAATTGGAGGCTGCACTATGCAATTTAGTACAGTGTCTTTGTGCCCTGTTCTGTTCAATTTATTGTTGGTGAAGCATGCACCTATGCATAAAGCTGAAGTTGTACACGCATTTTCACTCTAAATGCTAAATTTCAAATGGAGCTGGCTAAGATTTTTGGTTGTGTACTTCATTCAGTTTGACCTAAGTCATTTGTGAAGTGTTTTAGTGCTGACTCGCCTCCCTCAAACTGAAGAATCAAAATTTTCTGCTTCTGTTTTTTAGAAAATATTTAAACCTCAAAATGTTTTGATGTTTTAATTGATATCTCATTATTTTAATTAAGAAAATAGGGAAAGAAGATTAAGTAACATTGACTAAAATAACTTGTGGGTATCTGTGGTGGAGCATCTTGGCAAGAAAATTCAGTATTTCAGATAAACTGTAAAGAAGAGATATTTCTTTAGGGTAGAAAAAAACCCCAACAATCTATTAATGCTGAATAATTCATTCCCAGACAACACAGCCTGTAGATAAAACAGGTTGCTTAGGTGCAAGGGTACCACTTGGGATCTGCACAGATCAGCTTAGGTTTGACAGAGCTTAATGTCTCCAATGACAAACGAGTGCAACTAGGCTGGCTCTGGGCTCGAGCTGCTCCTGGGCATTGATGCAGAGCTCTGCCCAGGCTAACAAACCTTCCTGGGACAGGAGACAAAGGATGCAGAAATTGCAAATTTCTGAACTATTGCAAATGGCAACTTAGGCATGGAAGTAGTAACACTGTTGGTGTTGACTTCTCTCCAGGATCTAGCTTCATATTGTACACACTTCTGTTTTAAGGTGCTGGCAGACGATAGAAGGGAAACTGAGCATCCTTGCCTGCTTCTGGGCAGGGTTGTGGCAAGAACTAATAAGAGCTCCTTCCTCCATCACATATAAAAATGTTAGTGTCTGCATCTACAGTTACCTGTCATTTGGTGTCTAGCTTGCAAGTGGATTTAGTCTGTAAATTTAAGGTGTGCAGAAATGTATGTGGGATGTATACTGCTGGGAACAAATGTGCCCATGAAAGTCTTGGTGAGGCAATGTCAGAGTAAACAGCAGTAGAAAAGCAGCTATTCCTGGGAACTTGCTTACCAAAGCTGCAGGGAATCTTTATGAAGCACCTGTTTTTTCAAAATTTTAGTAGACCTCAAAAATAATGATGCAAAAAAAAATCAAATGGGAGGTTTGGGTGCCTCTGTCATGCAAGAAAACATAGGTGTGAGGCTTTTTCCTATTTTTTTTTTTTTTTTCCCAAGCTCCCTCCGTTCTTAAGGTGGCTTAAAGAATGGGGTAATGTTTCCTATGCAGAGGAACCTGGACTTGTTAATGGATATTGTGTCCTTCTGGAGACATGGAATCTCCTCTGCTTCCGAGTCTTTCTCGGCCATGATCTGCACTGAGCAGCTCCCAGGCTGTTTCCAGGCAAGGAATCTGTAAGGGTGGAGTGGCTGGCACAACAGGACTTCACTTGTGACTGATAGGCTAGGGCACCATAAATCACATCTTGTTTTGCTGAGTAACTGAAGCCTTCAGGCCCTGACCCTGCAGAATTGCCACCAACCACATACAGTCAGAATGGGGCTGAGTCTTGTGGGTTTGCTGTCTGTCTGCCCCACCATGTAATCACATTAATTCAATGCATGGCATGGCCTGCAGGCTGTGAACTCCATGTAAGGCACAGCCACACTCACCTACTTAGCTTATAAATGATGGTGAAGAGGTGAGAGCAGAAGCTGTAGGAGATTCTGCCCAGTCAATGCTTTGAAGTAGGAGCTGGGCAGCCCAACTCACCCTTCTTCCTTTTTGTTCTGAAGAGCTCTTTACAAAAATGAAGCTTTAAGTCGCTTGAAATTGCAAACTCCAATTGAAATTGTGACAAGATCTTTGAGGGGTGGGCATGGAGAAAAAAGTGGAAGTATTAACTTCAAGGAGGAGAAAGATGGCCAAAGTAGAACTTTGGGGGGTTATTTAAAATCAAAGGAATGGAAAACTTGCCAAAATAGTGTTAGAAATCCTAAACCAGCAAATATATTCCTAGTGCAATGCTTCAGTTTATCCAGACAAGTTAGTTTGGGGGCTTCATTGGATTCTTTTTGCTTTTTAACTTAGGTGTTTTGGTATTCCTTTTAGGGCAGCCCAAAAATAACTTTATTTTGATTTGCTAGCAAACCAAAAAATCAATTATTTCCACAGCTGTAAATTGCACATTTATAAAAGACAAATGCTCTATTGCTGCCTGTCAATGTGTTGCTCATGAAGGAATTTCTTTGTTTATCCACTTTTCTCTTTTAAAGAGGCAATGCAATTAAACACAAAAGACATGGATTAAAGTCACAGTGAAATGAAATGCACAGAAGTTGGGAAATACTGGAATTACAATACAGTCTTTCAATGCTCACAGACTGTTCTTATTGCAGGATTTCTGCCTTATTCAATGAGGGACTTAGTGTATGATAAATAAGTTGTAAGGCCACACAATGGATAATGAAAGGAAAAAGAAATAATGAGTAACTGCTCATTCAGCAAGTCCTGGCTGCCCTGTGGAATGAATGTAGTAGGGTCTGGGGGTGGGTGAGAGAAAGTGTAATAAAGCTGCATCAAAATGTGTGCACAGGAGGCTGTGGTTGGGAATATGAGAGGAGGTGTTAACACTGATACTTTCTGACTGTGCTTCACTCTGCAAATCTAGCTTTTTAAAAAATTAAAATCCATCTGAAATTCCTTCTACTACAACTGATTTAAATGACTGAGCACTCTTGGGATTATCTGAATCAAGCCATTATGCAAAATAAGGTTGTGATCTTGTCCCTTGCTCTGTGTGGGGAGGCAGTGGAAGTCAGCATAGGCTCTGTGTGGTCACCAGTGGCTGTGCACACAGCACGAACAGGAGATCTGCTGGAGCTCTGGCCGTAGGCTGTAGGCTTCCTTCAACACCATGTGCCAAACTTCACAGCCTCTGCAGGAACTGCAGTAGGCTTCTTGATGTGCTCTTTTGAAGAGTGTTCTAGAGAAGTCATATAAGGCGAGATGAGAAATCTCAGAGGGATGATGATGAGTAATGTTACTCTTTCCCAGTAACTTGGTAGCAGGAAAAAAAAAAGTGTAGCACTTGCCAATGTTTCAGTAAAACCCCAGATGTATTTCCTGCCTGATCTTGTGCAGCACAGACCTGGGGCAAGCTGGGATCCCAGCACAATGCTGCAGTACAGTGTTTCCTCTCAGGCAGACACCACTGCACACTGTAAGCCTGTGGAGATGCCCCTCTAACAGCTGCTGCAACAGTGTCCATGGAATACTCTTGGGAGTGTAGCTGGTCTGCCTTTCACTGTCTAGCCTCATCTCTGTTGAGTTATATTCACAGAGCACATTCCAGCAACTTTTTCCTCCTCTGTATCTGTTAAAGTTCCTTCAGAAAGATGGCTAAGCTGGTGCTTATGTATAGAGATCATTACCTTTAAGTATAATTGGATCACTGAAGAACAGAAGCAGTAACCAACAACAACGACTTTGGATGTCCAGCTTACAGCATCTCTGCTGCATCTTCTTCATTAGCTGTACTTTCTATACTTATACCCACACAGCCCTGTGCACTGCTCTTTGAATAAGCATGCAAGTCAACTAGTAGTCATTGCTTACCCATCCTGTACTTTCTGTAACTTACTGAATGCATTGTCAATAATTAATAGCTTTCTTCAGAGTGCAGAGCTACCAACCTTATGCAAGGAAAATCTGCAAAATGTTCAGCACACATCACTTTCCCACCTCTTCTGTCTTCCAGGATGAAAAAGTGATTATTTTTTCTGTGACTTAATTAAAACCAATTCTTTCTCTCCCTCCTCTTCCAGATACCAAAAGAATACAACTGACAAAATAGTCAGACTCATGACAGTGAGCATTGATTGAATGTAAAGAGGCTCTGTATTCACATCTTGAAGCCTGGAAGCTTCACTTGCAGACTCCAAAGGCCACAGCATTACATTACCTGCTCAAACTTTCCTGTAGTGCCATTATATTTTTTTTTTTTTTGAGTTATTTATGTACTGAGAGACCCATTAAAAAAGGAAGGAAAAACAACAACAGAAAAAAAGCAAAAACAAAACACAACCCAAACAAAAATACAACAACAAACAAACCTGCCTTTCTAATGCTGGTTACTAGAAAGAGATCAGAGGTCTTGAATATTAAGACAGGATTTTCCCTCCAGTGGGGCTTGAGTGCTTAAAAAAACTCAAGTCTGCAGAGTCTGGAGTAAAATGTTTCAGGTAGGAGAAGAATTAAAATAGCTTTTTTTTTTTTTCCATCAGTAGACAGTGTGCTGCTTCCAGGTGCATGTTCCTTCCACTTACCTTCTACTTGCTCTGGTGCTCAGTAGGTTCCTCCCCAAATTAATTCAAATCATAACCCAGAAGATTAAAAACTGGGTGCTTTTAGGTTTAGTAGTGATCCAGATAGGTTGGGAGAAAGGTGAGTCCATCAAACACTGGAGCTGGTGCAAGGAAGGGCACAGAGCTGCACAGCTAAGAGCATGGGTGAGGAAAAGTAGGGGAACAAGCCTACCCTCTTTGGGCTCAGTGACCTGTCAGATTGTCTCAGCTGCTCAGGGGGTGCCTTGTAGAGCCATTACTGAAACTTTTACTTGGATTTGATAGTTTTCATAAGTTCTTATGCTACCTGCCTGTGCAATTTAATTTTGTGGTGAGTTGCCAAAATGCCCTGTATACTATTTTTACCAGATTATTAAAATAAATTTATAATATTTTTGTTACAAGATCATTAGCCCTTCTTTCCTCCCTCCTCCAACTTCATCTTGGTGAATCCTTGAGGCTTTGTGCTAATGCAGAGCCCTCATGCATCGAATGGTGTAGAAACACTTGCTAAAAGGTGCACATTTGAAATCCTTTGGCAGATGCTTCTGGCTTTTTAACTCTAAGACCTAAACTTCGTGGATTTTTAAAGCTGCTTAATTCTGTCTGTCAGGACTTTGAAATAATAGCGATGAATGCCATTCTAAATGCTCTGTAGTGGTTAAATCACTTTTGCCATGTTCTTTCAAAAAAAATAATCACCATTGGATACTGGCCAAGTCTAGAGAAAAAAAAAAATGAGCTCTTAAGAAGAAAATTGTTGCGAGTTAAGAGTGACTGAAAACAGCAGAGAAACTCATTTGCATTCTTAACTGTAGCAGGTGTTGCTGCTATGGCCCTGCAAGCCAGACAGCATGTTACAGAAGGAGGAGCCACTGTGCTGGCATGAAACCTGTTGCTGCTCCTTCCTGCTCTCAGACACTGGTTAGAACAATACTGAATGTGTTTTAAACTCTGCATCCTAGTGTGAGTTTCTTCATGACACCATGCATGCATTTGAGCACTGTTATGTCCTCCCATGTAGGTATGCACCACTCTACACCTGCTTTACCCTGGTGTTGGAAGCCATGGAGTAGGAAGAACAAGTTGCTAGAGGGAATGAGGTGAGAGTTAGGATGTAGAGTCAAATCATAAGCCAAGTCCCAAGCCTCAGGTCTGAAAGTACATGTGATCCTGAGCATTGTGATGGTAATGGATCCTGAAATGCAGGTTGGAGTCTTCATGCTGAGTGATAAGATACTGCATGAATCTTGTACTGGATATCATTTCAGTCCTGGCAATATCTTGTGCCTTCCAGACAGAGTTTTGACAGACTGGGTGAAGTTCTTCTCTCAATCCTGTAGCAGAATGTAAAGCACAAGAACTTTCCTGGAATCCCTGGAAAAAACAAAAACAAAAACAAACAGTTTTGCTGATCTTCCTAGTAGTGGACAATAGGAAGTAGGAGATCCCAGCAGGAAATGCCAGGTCTACCCCAACCTCTTCCCTTGATGTAACCAAGGATTTGACAGCAATGGAAAGGGCAGTGATTTGCCTCTACTACTGCCTAGCAGCCTGTCATAGCCAGTTCCTTGCTTAGCTTTTGTGGGAAGATGTTCTTTACACTGTACTGTTATCAGTACACTGCCCTGTGGACTTTTTGTTTCTGTATAAGCATACACAAAAATTTTCTCTTCCAGTATAGTCAATATAAGGCAATAATGGCAAATGTCAGCTATAGAAGAGCTATGGGCTGCTGGAAGGCCAGCAGAAGTCAGGAGAGAACCCAGAGCATGTAA